>GL380135.1:65851-94395 GCA_000143925.2 Caenorhabditis brenneri
CCCAAAATTTTTTAGAGCTGTGGAAACATTTTTGACCGTTTGGCGCATGCTCAAAGTTGACTAAACGCAACTGAAAAGCCGGGGTGTTCGTATAAATATGGACGGTACTGTATATCAGTTTTGGATGCTCATCGCTCGGAACTGTACATATATGAATCCGGAATTCGGGTAGAATTTCAAATTTCTAGAGCTAAGAATCGGAAAATTAAGCTATATTCTAAACGATTGCAATTATGAATTTGACTTTCGTTTCCGTTGTTTCATAACCAGAAAGAGGCAGCAAACTCGATTTGAAAATTTATTAATCATTTTAAAAGAATAGATGGGAAACAAAGAAATGAAATATAATCTTAAGATGGAAATCTATTCTTCCAAACAACAAATCTAAAACCATATGCGGGTTCCATGAAGAAGAACGTCGCCAGTAAGCCATCATTTCGTTCCAGATCATGCCCATTTGCGCAGTCTATTACTGAATATTCATCTCTTCTACCACAAAGGAATCTTAAAAAGAAAATAATTTCGATTCACGAACACCTGGAAGAAACTTACGATGCGTCGAAAATAAAGTTCTGTGCTCTTTCTGCTGGATTCCATCGTTTCGTGTTGAACTCATCCAATATTTTCTCTGTTTCAAATACGAATTCACCATGAGTAGTTATATAAGCTCCCTCCAAATTTGGATAGTTCCCATTCAACCAATGTTTTATAAATGCTACAATATGCTCCTCCAGAAGCAATGAAGAATTCAATATGATATATTTTCCAGTGAAGTTCAGAAGGTGTTCAATTGATATGCATTTGGATTTTTCAATAGCCAAGTTTTCAGATTGCAATAGTTTACTTGTCGGGCTGAGGGATTTAATGTGTGGTTTAACACGTGTTTCCAGGACGGGTTTTTCGAAGCAACCGTATAATTCAACCACTTTTCTCTCAGGAATACTTTTTCCTCCCAAATTGACTTTCTGAACATTGAAACACGGCTCAGCAAGGAACAGTTTGGTATTGTTCAATCTATTTAAATCGATCCAAATCGAATTGATTCTAGCTCTAACCATACTCAAAATGTAATTGAAGAATAGGGAAGCTTTCTTGTATCCAACACAGCCCAGATAAATTGAATGTTTTCTTATTTGGTTTAATTGGTATCTGAAAAAATGGAATTCAAATGAATTGAGAGAATTGAATTTGGTAACTTACCGGCACTTATAAATAGTGTCTCCAATACAAACACTGAAGCTTTCCAAATGTCTTTCAAACGGCTTGGGAGGCGATTGGAAAATAATATACAGGATTTGTTTAGACGGGAGTTCCACTGCGAAATAATAGCCGCGTTTCCCAACACGTTCATTGCCAAACCATGCATATTTAATGGCAAATGACACTCTTCTAATTCGTTCTCTTGTTTTTTTCGAACAAAATGATAATGAAACAAGAGGAATTGGATCCAACTGTTTAATAATATTGTCGAAAACTAGGACCGGGTATTTGAATAGTTTCATTGGGTTGAAACGGATGAACTGTGCGCACAGTCAACTGATCAACATACAGTGAGGGGCCGTTGGGTCTATCTTCAAACAGAGGTCCCTCTCCCCTCACCACTATCCTCAATAGAAAACGTTTTCCCCTTAATGGTCCGCTCACTGTATATTGATTGATTTACCCACATACATCTCTCCTTTTTGACTACACTCAATCATTCCAATCAGAATGAAACTATTCAAATGTCCTTTCTTAGTTTTCGATAATATAATCAAACAGTTGGATCCTATTCCCCTTGTTTCTCTATCATTTTGTTCGAAAAAAAACAAGAGAAAGGATCAAAAGAGTGTCATTTGCCATCGAAGATGCCTGGTTTAGCAATGAATCTGCGTGGGCGCGAGGCTATTATTTCGCGTTGAAATTCCCGTCACAACAAATCCTGTATATTATTTTTCAACCGGCTCCCGAGAGCTTTGGAAGGTTACCGGTAAGCTTACGAATTGGAGACACCGTTTATAAATGTCGGTAAGTAATCAAATTCTACTTTGTGAAATCATTGAAATTCCCTGTTTCCAGATACTCCGAACCATTTCAGAAGAATTCAGTTTATCCGGATACTATTGAATACGAAAAGGCTTCCATATTCTTCAACTACATTTTTGATCTAGTCAGAGCTAGAATCAATACGATTGTGATCGATTTGAATAGACTGAGCAATACAAAACTGTTCCTTTCCGAGCCCTGTTTCAAGAACGTTCAAAAAATCACGTTGGCGGGAAGAAGAACTGATTCAAAAAAAGTGATCGAATTGTACGATTGCTTCGAAAAGCCGGTCCCGGAAACACTTGTTGGATCACATATAACATCCCTCAGTCCAACGAGTAAACTGTTACAATCTGAAAACTTGACATTCAATCCATCCAAATTCATATCGATTGATCATGTTCTGAACTTCAATGGAAAATACATCAGTTTGGAATGCTCATCAATTGTGGAGGACGGCATCGTTACATTCATAAAACATTGGTTGGATGGAAATTATCCAAATTTGGAAGGAGCTTATATAACTACTCCCATGATTGAGGTTTTTGAACCGGAGAAAGTGTTAGATGAGTTCAACACGAAAAAATGGAATCCAGCTGAAAGAGCACAGAATTTCATTTTCAAGGCATCGTAAGTTTCGGTCAGGTGTTTTTTAATCAAAACCTCAATTTTTTCAGATATAGTCGTGATGAGAAAAATGAATTTCCAAGAATAGACTGTTCAAATGGGAATGATATTGAAAGAAGTGATGGCTTACTGGCGACGATTTTGTTCGGAGAAGACGAATATGAATTTAATTTTTTGGTTTGGCACAATAGATTCCCATGATAAGATAGATTTTATCCGAAACTTTTTGAAAATATTCCCTCATAACTTCTTTGAAAGTCCTTATAACTATAACTGATTTAGTAATGTTTTTCTGCATTCACTCTGTTTTTCAATAAAAAACCACATCCAGTCAGAAATAAATGCTCATAATAACCTGGTCTCCTTTTTCTCTTGAGACTTTTTTAAAAATTTTATTTGTTGTTCAAGATATACAATAACGATATAGTACAGCAGAAGACCCTGGGAAGAGCCCCTCACGAGGCCTCTCCGGGGAAAAAGAGAAACGGCAAGTTGCCTACAATTGAGTAAGTAGGAGGTAATAGACTTTTTCACGCACTCCCTTCCTCTCATCATTCCCTTAACACAGCCGGTTTGTTCGTATGGTCCGCTCACTGTATATTGATCGGCTGACCTCTTATTCTTCTTCTTCTTTGTCACTACGCTCTCATTTCAAACAATGAAACTTCTCAAATACCCTGTCCTAGTTTTCGATAATATAATTAAACAGTTGGATCCTATTCCCCTTGTTTCTTTATCATTTTGTTCGAAAAAAACACGAGAAAGAATCAAAAGAGTCTCATTTGCGATTGAAGACACATGGTTCGTAAACAAATCTGGTAGGAAACGCGAAAATCATTTCGCAGTCAAATTCCCGTCTCAACAAATCCTGTTTGTCTATTTCCAATCGCCTCCCAAGTGGTTTCAAAGGAATTCGGAAAACTTCAGTGTTCAAATTGGAGATGCTGTTTATAACTGCCAGTAAGTTACCGAATTCAATTCTGTGAAATCATTTGAACTCCAATTTTTCAGATACCACATAGAAAGACATCCAATTTATCTGGATACTATTGAATACGAAAATGCTTCCCTATTCTTGAACTACTTTTTGAGTATGGTTAGAGCTAAAATCAATGCGATTCGTTTTTTCACACATCGAATCCCTCAGTCCGACAAGTAAACTATTGCAATCTGAAAACTTGATTATTGATCCATCTAAATTCATATCGATTGAACATCTTCTGAACTTTACTGGAAAATACATCGTATTAGAGCCTTCATCTCTTCTGGAGGAGCACATTGTAACATTTATAAAACATTGGTTGAATGGGAACTATCCAAATTTAGAGGGAGCATACATGGCTACTCCCAATAACATGGTATTTGAACCAGAGAAAGTATTGAATGAGTTCAACACGAAACGATGGGATCCAGCTGAAAGAGCACAGGACTTTACTTTCGACGCATCGTAAGTTTCTTCCAGGTGTTCGTGAATCGAAATTCTTTTCTTTTTCAGATTCTTCGGTGGTAGAAGAAATGAATACACCGTAATAGACTGTGCAAATGGGCACGATCTGGAACGAAGTGATGGCTTACTGGCGACGTTCTTCTTCACGGAACCCGCATATGGTTTTAGATTTGTTGTTTGGCACAATAGATTTCCATCTTAAGATTATATTCATTTCTTTGCTCCCCATCTGTTCTTTTAAAATATAAGTCACCTGTGACGTGACCAAAATTAGCCCCAGCTCCCAACTACTTTTGCACCGAATTCAATGTTTGATGTCGAAACTAGGGTCAAAATCATCAGATAAATATTTTGAATAACATTTCAAAGAATAATAGAAATTGGAACGAGTAGTGACACTTTATAGTCACAGAAAAAGGCAATCGTTGAATAGTAAAACAAAATGCAATCAGTAAAACACGCCCGGTATAGTAGAACTTGTAATAAAAAATGTACATAAAATATCTAAATTCAAATTCCTATTTTGGTTTCTCTCTGTACGTGTCGACCGCCTCAATCTTGAACGGGAACATTTCCACTTCGCAAGAGTAGGCTTTCGGCGTCAGTTTGATGACAGTGTGCAGTGGCACCTTCAAATATGGCAAATCGTCGCGATTTTTGTTGGTGAAGTAGGCAAGAATGCATCGGAGAACCGCTTGATGCGAGATGACAAGCACATTGGATTGTCGTTCTAGCTCCATGATGACTGGCTCCAGACGAGCGACGAGATCCTCGTAGGACTCTCCACTCGGATAGCGGTAGTGGTACTTGTCCTTGTCACGCTCAGCGAACTGTTTCGGGTAGCGGGATTCAAAGTCCTCGTAGGTCAATCCCTCGCAAATTCCGGCGTCGATTTCGTCGAGACACTTCCAGAATTCTGTGTGACCGGCTAGATCTTTGAGATGTGATGCTGTCTGTGCGGCACGAATTTTTTGGGAGGACCAGACACGGAAGTCGCTCAAATTCTCGGTTTCAAAGTATTGAAGCAGTCTTCCGGCGTACGTGAGACCGTTCTCGCTGAGTGGGGAGTCACCGCCAAGGCGTCCGATTCGGTTGTACTCGCTTTCTCCGTGCTGAAAAAAACATATATGTTTTGGGGTTTTCCACGTGGTTTCGAAGAAAGAAATGCGCTTTTTCGTGGCGAGACCCATGCTATTTTATTGGGTGGGTCTCATCACGATTTTGAGAAAGAAAAACACTAACTCTAGACAAGTAAATACTTCTGGGAAGAAGGTGAATATTCATCAAGAAGTACACAACACGACTCTGAACATGCCCGTTGACATTGTGCACATAGAATGATTTGCCGGCGTTGATCACTTTGATATAGCTGAGCTCCTCATCATACTCCTCATCAAGTGGCTCATATTGCATTCTGTAGTTTTCAATGCGCTTCAAAAAATCCTCCTTGGCCTCCTCTTGCGACATAATTCCCTTGTAGTCCGGAGAATTGATTTTGACTTCCTGGAATAGGAAAAAATGAGAAATGGTGGGTCTCGCAGCGAATATTTACCGTGATATTCGAATTGATAATATCCTCATCATCACAGACGGATTCGACGAAAAAGACGCGGAACGGCGGTTCGTGCATCAGATTTTTACAGTAGTTCATCAGAATGTGGCGACGCTCTCTGGTGGTGTTGGTGGCGTCGAGAATCTGGAATGTTGAAATTTAACTAGATTTCGGTAGATACTCAACTACTATTTATCTCTCAACTGCTATTTATCAGTTGAAACAATAGCTATAGCAGTTGATACAACACCTATAGCAGTTGAGGCATAAGCTATAGCAGTTGATTACCCCCATAGCAGTTGAGAAATAAGCTATAGCAGTTGAGACAATAGCTATAGCAGTTGAGGCAAAAGCTATAGCAGTTGATCACTTCTATAGCAGTTGAGAAATAAGCTATAGCAGTTGATCACCCCTATAGCAGTTAAGACTACACCTATAGCAGTTGAGAAAAAAGCTATAGCAGTTGAGACAACGCCTATAGCAGTTGAGAAATAGCAGTAGAGATACATAGCTGTTGAGTATCTACCGAATTTCTATAACCCAAAAAAATAGAACCTACCGCCACTTCTCCTTCTTTTGCATCCAGATATCTTCCCATATCTTCGATGGCCAATCTTGCGCACTCACTGAAATTCATCTTATTGTTTATTCAATTCTAATGCTTTCCCTACTCTCGAAGCTTTTGCCCTCTGGCATTGTTCGGCGAGAAGAACTCACTCTCGCCCTCCTCCTCCAGATTACACGCTCTTCGCCGATACTCGCCGACGTTGAATGCTGAAAATTTCGAAAAGAGAATTGCTAATCGAATCAATTCGAAAAAACCTTTGGTCTTAATACCAATCCAGTTGAGGTAGCGACACAACTTGTGTGAGATGTAGGTCTTGCCACGAGCGGGCAGTCCGACGAGAGCGATGACGTTGGGCACGCGAACTTGTTCGTTCGAGTTGTCTACAAGCAGCATGATAATAATTTACAGAAGTGAGGGCGAATTGATAATTTATTTCAGAAGAAAACTGACCGCTCTTTGGCACGAAATACGTCATTTTGCGCTGCGGTACGCCGGCTGGCCCGGGCATCTTGTCTTCTTCCTCCTGCAACATTTCTAGCCGGAATGTGATAATAATCGGGGAAGGAAGACAGAATAATAACGCGTTATCATTGTTGGGTTTTTAATCAAATATTAGAGAAATCGATAATGTTTTGAGAGAAGAACACACACACAAACACACAAAAAACAGATAGCGAAAAGGTGAAAGATGACAATAAAACAGCCAAACGCGATGTGGAAAAATAATAAGTAACAATTCAGTTCCTTTCTTCTCTTTTTCTCTATTCTTTTCACTTGTTTCTTACACACATTGAGTTCGCGGGTCTATCTTATCTTCTTCTTTTACTCTCTCTTCGATTCTCTTCTCTCTGTCAGTTTTCTATTCAAAGAACGTCCGGAGGGACAAAAAATATTACGTGAGACGCACGCAACGGCAAGGAAATCTCAATCACCGACTTTTCAACAAAAAAATAAAGAAACGACGAATCAAAGTTCAAATATGTACAGGTTTATTAATTGGATCTATACACTTATTAACGCCGTAGTCCGAGACGTGATGTCCAAAGTAGAACAGGTGATCGGTGATGTCGAAGTAGCGATGCGCGTTGCTAAAAAGAAATCACGTGATTCTCGGTTTCATTGAAACTCAAAAAAACCTGCACGAGTTGTCCTCGTTGAGTGGAATCCCGGTGCAAACTTTGAAAGTGTCTCGATTTGTCATGTTCCCCGGAAACCAGATTTCGACGCCGTGATGATAGGATCCATGATTGTAAAAAGGAATACATGACCTTCCGTACCCCTCAACACATATAGGAATATGGGCGACGATATCTCTTCCATGAATCAACCGCCAACTTCCGGCGGCGACTAATCTGTCATGCGTCGCTGCGTATTCCTGGTTACCAACTCTCGGCTGTCCGAATGTGATTGATAGCGTTCGTTGCGATGTTTCTGGAAAGTTCCTCACGAATACAGTTGATGCGATGCTGGCGATTGCCCCTCCCAGCGAGTGCCCGGTGAACACTATTCGATGATTCGGCATCGCTTCTTTGAGCTCTTCGAGCAACTTCTCCATCGGCGACCACATGGTTTTGAGTGCCGAGTAGAAATAGTAGTGGACTGAGCCGGCATTGTGTAGCTTAAAAAAAGAGATATGATCTTCTGTGTGTTCTTTACCCCTAGAGTACTCAGACGAAACACTTGAAACTCTATCTTTTACCTTGTGCTTCGGTCGACCGATACTTTCGACCAGTTCAGTTACCAGCTGCTCTTTCGACTTCGTTCCGCTAAACCCGACAAATATTGACTCGTTATCGGCGGCGATCACACTCCAGCACTGGAAATTGAAACTATTTTTTTGTTTATTTTGTTAAAATTCAACACGTTGAAATTTTCATAATTTGTCGCCAAGTTTTGCACATTCGACGCAAGCACCGTCACGTCAGAATGCACGCTCATTCAAAAATCTGTGATTTTCAGTTCTAGAAAAAACAATTCCCGTGAATTTCCCTTTCTAAATACCTCATCTCGCATATAATCGCACTCCACTTTATTCGCATACAAAACCGTCGCGTTATTCTTCACCACACACGGTTCAGGATCTAGTGAGTAGGCGGCAGCGGCGAATTCGAGAGCTCTCCGGCTCAACTCATAATCGAAATCTTGATTTATTCTTTTTGCAATACAAGCAACAGGAAGTAGTGTTAATAGACATGAGAAAAAAGTGAACCCGTATCGCATGGGATTTCGAGCAGAGCCGCCTGAATGACTTGTTTACTGGGGTCAAATAGACGTGACGGAGTGACAGAAAGAGGTATAAAAAAGAGGGAGTTGTCGACCAATTGGTTAGCTTTCTGATATGAAGAAAGTTGATTTATTGCTGAGGATCTGACTTAGAAAAAAAGAAACGAAAACAATGGAAAAATAATAAATTACAGTGTCTGCCGATCGATATTGACGAAGCTTCCCGATGAAGAGAAGTAGTTGGAGCTCGATGAGCTTTGCTGCTGTTCTTGAGCAGCTGGATTGATAATCTCAAGTCCTTGAATG
This sequence comes from Caenorhabditis brenneri, assembly GCA_000143925.2. NCBI lineage: Eukaryota > Metazoa > Nematoda > Chromadorea > Rhabditida > Rhabditidae > Caenorhabditis > Caenorhabditis brenneri. Next base: position 74,600 of record GL380135.1, read on the forward strand.
GGTGTGAATGTGACGGATGACGCAGTGCCTGCCACTTTGCTTCGAATACTCGTCATTCCACCATTCGCTTTCTGTCTCTCCAGCTGCCGCATCATCTTCTGTGACATTCGTGCTCTGGTCTTCTGATCAACAGCTGCCGCTCGGATCCTTCCTCCGGTCACGTTGCCCGTCTTCACCTGACCAATATCGAATCCCATGTGCTCCTGCATAACATCTTCTGCCAGCTCTCCGAAATTCATTCGGTTCGCACTCTTTCGTAGATCTGTCATTCCGAGACGCTCCTTCATCTTTCTCATTCGACGTCCTCCTCGCTTCTTACTTGCTTTATCGAGCGGCTTTGGGAGCGCTTTGTTAGCTTTAACTGGCGGCGGTTCCAACATTTTTTCGAATTTACTCTCCACCAAAGACAAGAAATCTTGCCCTTGTTGCCCGTTTGGAGACTCGTGTTGAGCATCAATTCTAGCCACCAATGTAACTTTCGCTGCGAGAATCTTGGCTGCCTTATTCTTCAAATCTGGTGGCATTTTTTGAACCAATGGATGGAAGTAAATGAATCCATGATGTGGATTCGTAGAAACCGATGAGAATCCAATCAGATTTTTCTTAGTTTTTCCAAGAACTTGAACATTACACGAAGGCATTGTGGCTAGTGGAGCTAGTCCTCCAGCCTGTGAAACCAGGTGAGCTGTGGTAGCTGCACCAAGAAGTGCAACAAGATTCGGTGCAATCAACGCCATTCGCCATTCAACCAGTTGATGCATTTCAAGGCGATTCACGTGCAACTGAGCTGCCACGTTGCAAGCGTCCATGATAACTTCCAGCTCTTCCGGCTCCAATTTGACACCTTGAGTCGTTGAAACGGTGACACTGACCACCATACAAGTAGAAGCATCCAGAATATGTCCAAGCTGTTCTTTCAGTGCCTTACTGCCGATGTCGTTTCCAAGAAGTTGTACTGTAGCCAAATAGTTGAGTGCAGTAGGCACAAGAGTCTCAAGCTCAGGGAAACGCTTCTCGTACTTGTCACGAACGAATTTGTGAATGACGTTGATCTCATTGTCAATGTCAGCTGCCACCTGGAATAGTTATTGGTTTAACTAATCAATAAAATTAGGTTCAACTTACATGTGACAGTTTCACAACTAGCTTGTACTGTGGATCAGCTTCCAGTGGAGCTGTCACTTTCACTTCTTCCTGTGGCCGTTTCAGCTCAATCTCCAATTGTCTCACCAGTGCCACGTATCTGAAAATAATCGATTTTCTAATTTTTCTGAATTATAAAAGAAAAAAAACATACTCAGGGGATCTAGCGAGTTTTGCCACATCGTGCACTGTTGAATACTTTGACGTATCCATCGGCTCTTCTGTCGCTTCTTCAATGTCGTCATCATCTAGTTCTTCCTTCTTCACGCTCTGAAAATTGATAGTTTATAAAAAGTTAATTTCCAAAAAATTTTCTGTCACAAACCTTCAAGTTTTCTCCAAGATCCGGGATATCTTCCAAATCATCATCGTCGTCATCGTCAAAATCGGCCATAAGCTCTTCGGCGAGAGACATTTTTGAGTGTTTGAGCTAGATTTTATTGAAAAATGTACAGAATCAGGCTGCTGTTCTTTTCGAAAATATTATTATCGATGACTACGGTGCACAAGTCTGCAAACACCGCGTTACAAACCAGTGCACACAATGCGCCAAACCCGACGACGATCTCTATGCAGCAACGACGGTCTCCTTGTCTCCGTCAATCATCTCGTTTCTTTTTATTGCCCGCCGCCGCGATTTCGCTGAAAATGATCTATCCTTTTGACGGCGCCGACGTTTTCTCCCGGGAAATCGATTTATGCGGCGTTCGCCAGCCCGGCAAACTTTATGCTTCTTCCAAGGTGTTTAGTATCGATCGACAAATCGAAGTGTGGGGGGAAATGGACCGTGCTAAAGCTTTCACTTTACTGATTCTCTTTCGATTTGATTCTTTTTGAATGAATTCTGATTTTTTTTTCTAAAAATATTTTTATTGACAGGCGCCGGAGTGCATAGCGGATATTCATAATGGTGGATTCTGCTAGCTCGGCCTCGGTGCGGCCTCAAGTCAGAGAAATATTCGATCGCCTCCCGACAGACCCGAGCCGAACTGTCGCCGAAGAGATCAACGAAATGATGAAGTACTACGCGTTCGAAGATGCCATTTTTCTAGCAGAACTCAACTACGAAACTGACAAGAGTACCAATTCTGATGCACTTCTCCTCTACGCAGATTGTCTGTACAGAGCCAACAAAAAAGAAGAATGCTATGGCCTTCTCCGTTCAGCCAAGTTGAATGGCGCTCAACTTTATTATCTTTTCGCGAAGGTCGCTTATGAAATGAGCAAATTCGACGAGTGCAGAGGTGCACTTTTTGAGCACGATAACGGCGCTATTCGACAGGATATTCTGGATGATCCACGGGTCGCTGCGCACGCGAATCTATTGAACGCTCAAATGCTTTGCGACGAGAATCATATGGATTTGGCGCTGGAGTCTTGCCAAAAATCTCTGGACGAAAACATTTTACTATGGACTGCCATTATCACCTATCTCCGTTTTGGAGGTCAAGATCTCGCTCAAACCTTTGAGAAGCATAAAGATAAAACGTAAGTAATTCTAGAATGATATTTTTCATCAATCAATATTTTTCCAGAAACAGAGAATCACCAGCTGTCAGTCCTAGTACCGTATCCATGCACTCAGCCACACCATCACCATCCTCTGCCGCTGGTCCATCCACCTCCTCTGCACCGCCCACAGGTAGCACTGGAAATTCGTGGCAAAGACCCACAATGGCGTCGAGAAGAGCTGCGAGAACTTCCGCTGTATCAGCGGGCTCGTCGGCAACTCGTACCACGAGAAGTGAGCTCGAAATGAGTAATTCAATCAACTAAACGAAAATTCAGATACCCCAATAACTACTCCCCGGCAATCCACCCCGGTGGCCGCTCGTACCCGACCAGCTGCTCCGAGAAAGAGCTCCCGAATCAGTGAAATGTCTACCAGACGTGCTGATTCTACAGCGAGCAGTACAGCTGGCTCGAGAGCCTCCTTGTTCACTGAGCCGGATAGACCACATACGAGAGCAACTCATAGTTCAAGGAATCGGGCAAAGTGGGGATTTCCTGGATTCAGAACATATTTTTAGTTATAAATTACAGCGCCGCAATCAACAGTGACACCGAAAATCGAAATGCGAATTCGCGAACGCGAAGCGGAGTGAGTGGAACGTCGACACGTGGATCTTCATCTTCACAGAGGGTATAACACAGGGCTTGGTACCTTCAAAATGAAGTACTGTATTTTCCCCTTTAGGCCAACCCAGTGCGCTCCTCAATCAGAATCGCTGATGCGGCCGCAATTGCCAATAAAAGTGCCAAATCTACAAATCAACGGAAGCGAAATGAAAAGCAGCCATTGGTTTCTAGAAACTCGAATTTAACGCGTAGCTTATCGGGTTCAACTAATTCTGTGAGAATTTTCACGAGCTGGATTTTGAAGTTTAGGGGTTTTCAGGTAGCATCATCGGCGAGTCGGCGTTCAGAAGACGATTTGGCGGAAATGAATCCTCCAATCTCATCGGCAGCTTCCATGAATAACGATGATCTGATGGAGGAGATCGATTCGCTTTATGACCCTGCATATAAAAAATTCTTCGGGCTGTACCGTCACATTGCTCTTATCGAGGAGTCCATTAGCACCTACAACTGGAAAGCGGCTGATGTACTATTCGCAAAACTCGAGCGTGAATTCATCCTGAACACCTCAATGGTACGACTTCAGCTGGGAAGAGCCTGTTTTGAGCAGTCCGAGTACAGAGAGTGCCGGAATATCCTCGATGATTTGCACAAGAGAAAGACGTGGAAGGTGGATGGCACGGAGCTGTTGTCGACGTCGATGTGGCACCTTCAGGATACGCACGCTCTCTCGGCACTTGCTCAGACTTTGACTACTGAATCTCGCGAGAGAGCACAGAGTTGGTGTGTCGCCGGAAACTGTTTCTCGTTGCAACGACAGCATTCGCAGGCGATCGAGTGTATGGAGAGAGCGATTCAGTTGGATAAGAGATTCGCCTATGCTTACACTTTGTTGGGTCACGAGTTGATTGTACAGGATGAGCTTGACAAGGCGGCTGGGTCTTTTAGGTTTGTTTTTAGTTAGAAATTCAGTTGAGCGCTCCACCGCAATTCTAGGGCACCCTCACTGTTTTAGGTGCTATTTCGCTTTTTGTAGCCGTCAGAGAAAAAGAAACATCATCTAGAACGAGGAAATCCATTGTTTTGATACTTTTTTAAAAGGAAAACCCAGAAGAAACGCGCTCCACGGCGATTCTAGATTCTAGAGCAACCCTCCTCGCGTCAAGCGCTATTTCGCTTTCTATAATTGTCAGAATGAAAAAAATCAGTCAAAACAAACTGTAACAGCTAGAAACATCCCCTTTTCCAGATCCGCTCTCCTCCTCTCTCCACGTGATTACCGTGCTTGGTACGGTCTCGGATTGGTCCATCTGAAGAAGGAGCAAAATCTGATCGCCCTTACCAACATTCAAAAAGCAGTCAGCATCAATCCGACGAATCGCGCCATGCTCTGCTCCCTCTCGCAAATCGAGCAACAACGTGGCCAAGTCGACACGGCGCTCGTTCTCATCGACCGTGCGCTCACACTCAATCCACTGGATGTGGCGTGTCGTTTCAACAGGGCACGACTTTTATTCGAAGCACAACGCAATGAGGAATGTCTCGTTGAGCTCGACAAGCTTAAAGCAAGCTCTCCGGATGAGGCGTTCATTTTCCATTTGCTGGGTAATTCCTTATTTTTCTTTTCGTCCTCAATAAATGTTTTTTTTGCAGCTCGTGTTCATCGCCGCATGGGAAACACCCATTTATCCCTTCTCAACTACAGCTGGGCGGCCGAGTTGGATCCACGCGGAGAGCAGAATGTCGCCGACAACAATGCGATAAATCGGGAGGAATACGAGGACGACGAGTACGGCTCCTAAACAATTTTTCTCACCCTTTACCCACTTTTTCGTGCTATAATCTTCTTCTTTTCTTGGCGCGGGTTTGCCTTCCACCACTCGTCTTTTAAACTATTCTACTCTGTTCTATACTCATCCATCCATCTAGTCTGTCGAAACAAATTTTTAAAAAGAAGCTTCAAGACTATAAACTTCAATTGATTGTCAGGAATTTTCTGTTTTTCAAAAAGTCTGTGAATCTCGTCTTTCGAATTGAAATTCTTCCCCTCCTTCTCCTCCTCTTATTCATAGTTTAGTATTCAAAAAAGCTTACGGAAATCAAAATTATAAGCGAAAAACCCTTTATATTTCTTTATATATACAACCTTTTCCAACATTGTCGTACTTATTTTTTTCTTGAAACAACCAATTAAATATCACTGTTTTGAATTATAGTCACAACCAGGAGGTATCACGGGGTTGGGCACGACGAGAGAGGTGGTGTGGAGGTAGTTGTGCGTAGAATGAGGCGAGCTAGAATCGAGTCGGCTGAAGACGTGGCCTCCACGACGTCAGGCCAATTCCGGCGGGAGGCGTCGGCGAGAACGCGAATTTGTTTCGCCTCCTCGGCAAGATGCCCGATCCATTTGGCTTCCACTTCGGATGGATCGTCGAGTCCCATCTGGAATTTTTGAAAGATTATTTTTTGCCGTGCTATTTCACCAGTAATTACCTTTGCATACACAATACTCTTGGTCCACAGCTTCTGGGACTGTAAATATTTACATGCATCACCACCGGCTCCCACCAGGAAAAGCAGTTCGACACCGTCTTCGATTAAATCGGAGGCGATCAAATTGGTGGCGATCAGTTTGATCAGCGACTTTGCCTTCTCGTTATCCTGACACGAGACCAAAAGTGCCGCTTTGATGCTCGCGTATCTTAGATCAGCAGACACAATTAGACGGTCTGTAACTCGCTCCTTCGCAGGTCCACCAACAACAACGGCCTGCTCAACGAGTCGTCGTTCCATTGCTTGCTCGGCGGCACACGCGACACTAATCACTCGAGATTCTCGTTCTTTGAACGCCGAGTTTTCCCAGAACATTTGAAGATTCGGAGCCAGATGATCCTTGTCGGACGGGGCGAATCTATCGATGACAATTGAGAGGAGATCAGCGGAGAAGTGATCCCCAATGAATCTCCGAACCACTTTTTCCCTTCGAAGCTTTGATAGATCCGCTTCAAGTGTCTCTATCAGTGGAGCCTTTTGATTTTCGAGCCATGCCAATGTGTCTTCTAGGAAGTTCTCTTCGGATTTCTCTCCAGAAGATTTCCGACTTCCAGAAGCTTCCAATCGATTTCTGATGATTCCAGTCGAGTCATCTTGATAGATAAACGGAACATCTTTATCCATCAACGGCTGATTTTTCGCATTCGACACCACAAATCTCAGCGTGTTATCGTTGGAGAGAACCAGCGGGGATAGTCCACAAAGGTCCGCATCCAGGCATTGTTTCGACGCGTCCATCCGAATCGATTGAATTCTGGTCATCGCTTCGGTGTCCCAAAGGGTGACCTCTTTGGAGTGAAGAACTGCCATCGTGTGGTCACCGGCTAGCCGGGAGAATGTCATTCGGAGGACTCTCGAGTGGGAAACATCCCTGACTTGACGGGATTGCCTTCTTCCCAGATCCCAAACCACCAGATTCCCCTCCACATCCCCCACAGCCAACATGTCATCCTTCCACGTCATCGCACAAATCTGAGCGCTGGCACTCTTCCATTGGGTATTCACCATTTTGCCGTCTCTCACGTGGAGTCCACGAAGCGTTATGTGATAGATACGGTTCTCCGAGTCCAGGAGCACTAGGTTCTCACGATAGACACTTTGAAGTGTGGATTCGGTGGTTTTGATGCTGTGATGTTTGTTGGACCACGCCATATCGATGATTAGAGGGCAGCTTCTGCTCATCTTCCGGAGCATTCGGAGACCTTTGAGATCCCAAATTTCGAGAGGTTCTCGTTGGAAGGCGATCGCCAGGTAGCAACTGGAAAAAAGGGGTTTTGGGATTTTTAAAGGCGCATGCATTTTTGTTTGAGTTGGTCTCACCACGATTAAAGGTATTACTGTATTTTCTACTGAACCTAAGCTTTTCGATATTAGAAACGTCAATTTCGCTCCGAGACCAATAAAATTCGATTCAGCTCGTCGAGACAATATTGATCATGGCTTGGTTTAGTAATACTTTATCTCGTCGCCTCGAGACCCAAAAGCTAGCTAGAAATTCGTCAAGCTTATACTTTTTCGAACCGGCTTGACAAGTTTTTTTTCCAAAAAGTTATCATGACCATATTCATTCGAACCGTCTTGATGAGCTGATCAAAACGCGCTATTTTTCATATCACTTGAACCAAAACTAACAGAGATACGGTTGGTTTTTGGGTTTTCGTGGCGGGACCCATCCAAATTTTTTTTTTTGGAAAGCTAGTCATGATTATACTCATTCGAACCGGCTCGACGAGCTGAATCGTTTGGTATAATTTTCATGAAATTCGGAACAAAACTGGCCGAGATACAGGCTTTTATAGTTTTGATCTACCGAATTTTTTGAGTGCGCCTTCAAAAACACCAACTCACTGATAATAAGAAACCCTTATAATCGTAATCGGGCTCTCATCCGTCTCCGGTCTTATCCTTCTAGCCAGCCCCGTTCGAATATCCGTTATAAAAACGTCATTCCTAACGATTTGCGAGGCACTCAGCGAGTGATTGTATCCAGCAGTCACCAGAGAGTAAACTCCGCCCCATTCCAGACACTTCACCAGAGAAGGCTGCACGGAAAAGTCACGGAAGATTTGGGAAGTGAAGACGTCCACCAGATGAACTGTGCCGGAATTCGTGCCAACTGCGGCGAGGTGAAGGGTTCCGAGAGCAGTGTTCGCTGGAAATTATTATTTTTGATTCTAGAATTCTAGATTCAGGAGGGATACCGAATGGATCATTCTCCACTTTTGCCAACTCGTCCATCGGCCGCATCCGGACACACGTCACACCGGAGGACAGCGATCCCATTTGGCTCAGTTGATGGAGGCTGAGCTCTCCGATGGGTTTTGTGGAGAGACTATCATTAAATTCCAGAAGATCCTCTATGAAACTGGCACGATAGAGAAGTGGGATTCGACCGTTGCTCAGCTGCCAGAATGTCATTTTTCCGTTTTGATAGAGCACGGCGACGGTGGATTGGGTGGTGGGGCAGAGGGAGGCGGCCACGATGCGCTGATTGTTCAGAGCACGCACACATTCGGTTTGGCAGATCTGAAGAGTTGAAATTTGAATCTGGGAATTGGAATTAAAGGCGCATGCATTTTAGTTAGGTCTCGCCGCGAATAAAAGGATCACTCAGATTAAGTCTCAACTGCTATTTTTGGCTCTTCTGCTATGGATCAATTGCTACAGCCATAGCAGTCAAACATGGCGAAAATAGCAGTTGATCCATAGCAGAAGAGCCAAATATAGCAGTTGAAACACAAGCAGTTACAACATAGCAGTTGATCACCCCCATAGCAGTTGAAAAATTGCAGTAGAGTATTTGCCTCCCTTTTAGATAGGTCTCGGCACGAATAGAAGGATTACTCAGTTTAAGCAAATGCGCTCCATTTGAATTGTTGCGCGGTGATTCAAATTTCTTGCTATTTTTTTTCGGAAAAATTCTTCAATCGATTTTTATCGATTTTCGTAAATTTTGTGGAAAATATTATTTTTTGATTCAAATTTGGTCGAAAAATAACATTTTTACTTCGAAAAAATTCAGATTTGCATCAGAAATCAATAAAAATTTTGAACTACCTCCGAAGATTGAGATATTCGCAGTAGAGCGTGAGCGACCCCTACAGTAACCTCTTGTTCGTGGCGAGACCCACCAATTCCTACCTTATCCATCGAAAAGCTGGCGTTCGGCTTCTTCTCCTCTGTCGGCTCAAATTTCGCGATTCTAAAGGTGGTTGCACCATTCGAATGCACCGCAAAAAGTGCGTCTCGGCGACTAGAAGGCATCCATGACACGATATTCGATTCAATGGGAACCCGTGCCAAACAACACATTAATTCGGGGTTGACTAGGTAGAGCTGGAAAATTTTTTTGAGAAAAAATCACCTCAAGGCTAGGCTTACACTAGAATTGATAGCTATAAAAACCGTATTACGATAAGCTTTGTGATATGTGATCAAATAAATATTCGTGTTAACCGAGGTGTTGTCATCGGAGGCCACCTGGAAGAGGTGACCCGAGGAGGCGGGTTCGGAGAGGGCGATGTCCGAACAGACTAGAACTTTGTTACCGGAACTGCTAACTGAAAAAATGATGGTTTTGAAGGAAATAAGTTTGAAACTGCGCGCCTATGCAAGTGCGCTCTATTGAACTTTGCCAGTTTGGCGCGGAATTCAAATTTTTTGTCGAAAAACCTAGAATTTTTCCGTGGTTTTCAAGCGATTCTTGCGAAGAAAATGAAATGAAGATTTTTCGTTAGGTGCAAACGTAGTTGGGGGGGGGGCACCAAATTTTTGTCACAGGGGGCTTATTTTAGGCCTCTTTTTTCACGGGAACACGTTCGTGAGTTATTGTAAACGTTCTAGAAACCACTTGCGAGCAACTAGAAATCATTTGGAGCTCATTTTCAGCTTTAGTCAAAATTGGCTGAAAATCGAAATTTTTGGGAAAAAATCGACTTTTTTCTATTGAAAAAGCTTTTTTCGTGTTTACTAAGCCTTTTTTTAATAGGGTGTCGACTCGCTTTACTTCCAGAATCTCCACACCCCACTATTAAACCAGGCTTAGGCCTCCATTGCCCAAGTCCCAAAATTCGGTGGCCCCCCCCAACTACGTTTGCACCTTTCGTTACAGAAGCAATAAAAAAAAAACCAAGAATTTTGAAAATGTGAAATTTGAATTTTTCCTGAATTTTCCTTTTTTTTTTTCATTTTTTCAAGCATTTTCTGAGTGAAAAAACAAGAAAATGATCCGAGAATCAGGTTTTTTTCGTTCTAGAAACAAAAAAAAAACGAAGGAATTTTGAAAATGCAAAATTCAGATTTTTTGTCAATTTTTTTTCGGAATTTTTGAAAATCCTGCATTTTTCCTATCGTTTTCAAGCCATTTCTGTCATGGCTGTTTCTTATAGAAGCAAAAAAAATCGACGAATTTTCAAAAAAATCCCCTTTCCATTCATCGAGAAATGAAAATTTTGAATTCCCTCCGAATCGCGCATTAGAGCGCGCATGCATACGATCAAACTCACAAATAACGTTTCTCAACGAGAACGGATCAATGGAGAAATCGAACAAGGGTACATGTGAATACGTGTGATTCCACACTTTCTCGCCGGTCACCGTGTTCCAGAGAACGACGGTGCTGGAGGAGTGAAGGACGAGGAGGAAGTCGCGAGAGATGTCTTTCCATGGATACCAGAACATTTCTGGAAGAGGAATTCGAGATTGAACACCGATTTTCAGCTAGATACTCAACTGCTATTTCTCAAGTGCTATGGGGGGGATCTACTGCTTTATTTGGCTCTTCTGCCATGGATCAACTGCTATAACGATAGCAGTTGAAACATCAAAAGTGACGGAAATAGCAGTTGATCCATAGCAGAAGAGCCAAATATAGCAGTTGAGGCCAGGGTTGTGCGAAAAATGACCTCCGGAAATATTTCGAAAAATTTTTTCGGAAAAATTCGTTCAAAAAAAAATTCAAAAATCACCAAAATCGGTCAAAAAGTTACATTTTTCAGATTTTTTTCCTCATAGATCGCCAGTGAATTATCAAATTCTCGATAAAAATTCCAATTCCGCGGAATTCCGAAAAAATTTTTTTCGAAATCATTTTTCCGAAAAATTTTCCAGAAATTTTGTACCGAAAGATTTTTTTGAAAATGTCCGAAAAAACCGAAACATTTTGGTCGAGACAGTAGCAGTTACAACATAGCAGTTGATCACCCCATAGCAGTTGAGTATCAACCCAAGTTTCAATGGGAAAACTCACGAAGAACCGAGCTATTCGGATGTGAAAACTGATTCTTTTGCACCGCACTAATCGAATTTGATATCACAATATGCCCGCTAATATCCGCGGAAGCAATGATCGGTTGTGGAGAGGAATCCGAGAACGGCGACCGGGGCGGAGCCCATCGGACTATATTAATCGCCGACTGATGGTGCTCGATTGATTGGATCCTTTTATAACGGAGCACGTCTACTATGAATATTACATTGTGGGAGCCGTAGGCAATCAGACCACCGTCATTCCTGATTTTTTTCTTAAATTAATTTAAAAAAATAAATTTTCTTAATTAATACCAATCTATTGCGTTCCTCCCGTTGCTCGGATGCAGACATCCGGGTACGGTATGTGGCATTTCAGACTGACATGGAGCTGAAGCTGAAAGAGGAGAAAAATCGATAATGGAATGTTACAATGGTTTGTTTGCTTGCGGAAGTTTACTTTGTTTGGCAATCTGCCATGGGAAACGAGAGGGGAGAGCAGAGAGAAAAACTATTGAAAAAAAAACGATTTTTCTTTATTTTTCCAAAGTTTTGCGGATTTGATTTAATCGATAATGGGGTTGAAAACTATTAAAAAATTTTCTACATCGAAAAGTCAATATTCAGTTGAAGCAGTGGCTGAAATTGTGCCAAATAAGCCGAAAAAGACGCCGGTGGCCGCGAAAATCGGAGCGCGGCCGCCACAGGAAAAGTTCGGCCACCACTATTTTTTAATTTTTTTCAGCTGTTTTTTCAGCATTTTCTCTCTTTTTCTTCAATTCTAACTAGATTTTCTTACAGAAAATAATGAAAAATCTACAAATTGGGTCTGTAAAAACCTTTGAGAATGAACAAATCGCAGGTACGCCGCTTATTTTAAGAGGAAACCTAAAAACAAAAATTTTTCTAGGCGCTGATCAGTTTGCCGTTCATCCCATTCTTCAGACAATTGCAGTGTCGACACAAAATCAGTTGATTCTTCTAGAGGATAATAATGTAGGGCTATAAATCAATTTTATTCGAAAAAAAAAGATTTTTAAATGAAAAAAATTAAAAATTCCAGGTCGCCAGCAAGATTAGCTGGAATAATGAGAGGAGAGGAGTCGAAGTGATTTCTCTGGCGTTCCGAACCGATGGAAACCAGATAGTCGCAATTCTAGCCGATGGGCGTGCTCTAATCGTGGAGGATGGAGAGATCATGGAGCTAGAAATCGCTGAAGTCTCAGATCCAACTGTCACCTCCGCCGAATGGACATCCGATGAGCAAATTCTGGCTCTCGCCGATAACAAAACCCTTTATCTAGCTGACTCCTCATTAGTGCCATTTGTGGAGCGACCACTGCTCTTCTCGGAGCACGAGCGGAAATCAGTTCCAGTGAATGTAGGATGGGGATCCGAGAGCACTCAGTTCAGAGGATCAGCCGGAAAGTTGAAACCGGGAGAGAAAATTGAGAAGGAACGAGAGAAGATCGAGCAAAACTCCAAGAAAACTTCGGTTCACTGGAGATGGGACGGTGAAATCGTCGCCGTTTCTTTCTATTCAGAAGAGTCGGCGCTCAGAAATTTGACTGTAATTTTTTCCTTCATCAAGTTTATTCTCAAAAAAATTTTCCAGATTTTCGATAGAAACGGTGAGATTCTCAACAATATGAACATCCGAAACATTTATCTCTCGCATTGTTTCGCTCACAAGCCGAACGCCAATCTGATGTGCTCGGCGATTCTGGAGAACGGCTCGGATGATCGAATTGTGTTCTACGAGAGAAACGGAGAGACCCGAAATAGTTATGTGGTCAAATGGCCATCGAATCAGAGTGAATCTCGGCGAATAATTGAGAGAATTGAGTGGAATTCCACTGGAACTATTCTAGCAATGCAGACATCGTTGGATGATGGATCCAGATGTAAGAGAGACTTCCAAACTCAAAATCTGAATTGTGGGCTCAAAAACGTATCGGAACTCATTTTAAAGGCGCAGCGTGGGTCCCAAACTAGGATTTTTATGTTCCGGAACACCTCCTTTTTCCAAAAATCATTCAGTCAGATTTTCCATCGTGGCGAGACCTACAATTCCGTGCGCCTTTAAAGGGAAGCGCTTTTTTTTTGGCTCCGCGGCATTTCGAAACCGTTGAAAACTAGGCATGAAATTTTCAAATTTTTTTACTCGATTTTCTGGAAAATTCTGGAAATTTTCAAAATTTTTTTTGGAAAAATTTTTTTTCGAAAAAATAAAGTTTGAAATTTCATTTTGTTCTAATTTTCCAGAAAATCGATTAAAATCGTGTCCAAAATTTTAATTTTTTAAGCCTAGTTTTCAACGATTTCGAAAATGTCTGGTTTCGAAATGCCGCTGGATCGAACAATTTTTTGAGCCCACAATTTCGGTTTTTGAAAAAAGTTAGCCCTCTAAAACATACCCCTAACCCTTTTCAAAGCTTCAGTAGAGTTCTGGCATCTCTCCAACTACGAATTCACTCGAAAATGCTTCTGGCGATTCGCCGAGACGACGATCAACTGGAAATGGAGCGCCGTGGAGAGCCAAAACATTGAGATCCTTCTCGGCTCCGGACAATTCTTCTCCATCCACATCGCACCGGTCGCCTCATTTTCCGGTGTCATTTCACAGAATGTGGTTGTCGCCACCGATGAGCTTCGGATGTATTCGTTGTGTCGGCGTGTGGTGCCACCGCCAATGTGCGACTATTCGATTCAGTGCCTGTCGGATGTCGTGGCGTACGCGACGTCGCCACGTCATGTCCACGTCATCACCGCCGATTGGAAGATTATTTCTTGTGAGTTTTGGGAAGACAGGCTCCGCCCACTTTTGAATTTTACCTATCCATGGGTGGATACTCCACTGCTATGGGGGTGATCAACTGCTATAGCTTATGTCTCAACTGCTATAGGTATCGTCTCAACTGCTATATTTGGCTCTTCCGCTTTGGATTAACTGCTATGACTATTGTCTCAACAGCTATAACTATAGAAGTTGATCCATAGGCTGTAGCAGTTGATCTATAGCAGAAGAGCCAAATTTAGCAGATGAGACGATGGCTATAGCAATTGATCACCCCCATAGCAGTTGAGTACCTACCCATGTGCCTTTAAAAAACCATAGAGATTGAACGAACTCATTTTTTCAGTCAGTCAAGACACCGACGGCTACAAATTCAACAGTGATCGTGCCTCGATCGACGAGGTCCTCCACTCAGAAGTGACAGACGGTGTGATCTGTGGATTTGTGTACGATGAGCCAACCGAATCGTTCATCATCTGGGTCGCAAGTCACGGAAAACATATCGTATGCCGAGTCGGCGCGAACTTTGAAAAACTTTTCGAAGCGGATAACATCGGATGGATTGGAGTGAATCCACAGAATCAGCACATTGAAATTGCTCTGAACGACGGGAAATTCGTTGACTTAACCACAAAAGAAACTCTTTTCAAAATTGAACAATTCGATTCGATTGAAGTTCATTTTGCTGAGAATCACCACGTCATCTTGGCCAACAACTCCATGCTCTTTATCGATTCTTCTAGAGTCTCTCAGGATGCCGTCTCTATTTTAACACGTGGCCCCGACATTCTTCTAATCGATTTCGATAATAAACTTCGATTCGTTGATGTACACTCCGCAAAGACACAGGAAGACGTTCGAGATGTGGAGGCTGGATGTGAACTAGTCGCTTGCGATGCTCACTCGGCGAATGTGATCCTTCAAGCGGCCAGAGGAAATCTGGAGACTATTCAGCCACGTCGTTACGTGATGGCTCAGACCAGAGAGTTTCTCGATCGAAAAGAGTACATTTCGGCGTTCAAATGGATGAAGAAGCACCGTGTGGATATGTCATTCGCCATGAAATATAAAGGAGAAGATCTACAAAATGATATGGAGCACTGGCTAAAATCCACGAATGATTCACAACTTCTCGAACAGCTTCTAGTCAGTTGCACTGAAATTTTCGAGGAGACCGGCTCCGCATTGTGCCTAGCTGTGGCTCGATTTATCGGAGACACTGAAGATGTGGAGAGAAAAACGAAAATGTTCCCGTTGCTCCTGGCGGCTCTTCTTCGATCCAAGCCATCCAGAATCAACGAGTGCTTGAAGGAGGTTCAGGAGCATTCTGAAAAAGTCACAGAGAGAAAAGACGTCTTCACTCGTCATAGTCTCCACCACATCTCATTCTTTGTGCCTGCCAAAGAGCTCTTCAACTGTGCTCTCTCCACATACGACCTGAAGTTGGCTCAACAAGTGGCAGAGGCCTCGAATTACGATCCGAAAGAGTATCTTCCAGTGCTGAACAAGCTCAATCGAGTGGCATGTCCTCTCGAAAGACAATATAGAATCAATGTTGTGAGGGAGGCATGGACGGATGCCATCTCTTCTCTGCTAGTCCTGGATTCGAAGGCCGGAGCCTCCGGGGCAGAAGACGTTTGGTGGAACGACATCAAGGAGATTGTACAACGAGAAGCGCTCCATCAGAAGACGTTGACCCTCGTGAAACCGGACGATAAAAGATACAAGGAGTGTTGTGACCTGTACGCGGTGGAGTTGGAACGGAAGGTGCACTGGAAGGAGGCCGCACTATTCTACGAACTTTCTGGAAATGTGGAGAAGACGTTGAAGTGTTGGGAGATGTCTCGCGATGTGGACGGACTTGCCGCCTCGGCACGACGTCTTCAGGTGGATCCTGGCAAGTTGAAGATCCACGCCATCAAAATGAGTGGAGCACTTCGAGAGGCAAGGCAGCCGAAAGAGTTGGCGAAGGCACTGAAACTTGCGGGCTCCGCGAGCTCTCAAATTGTGCAAGTTCTATGTGATGCGTTTGAATGGACGGAGGCGAGTCGGGAGATTGAGGCGGGGAAGTATGAAGGTTTGAGGACTGCGGCAGTCAGCAGGAACGAGCAGATCACGATGGATTTGGAGAGAAGAAGTGCAGAATTCGACAAGTACAAGAAGCGATTGACGGTGGTCCGTGAGAACAAACTGAAGCGAGTGGAGCAATTCGCCGCTGGCGAGGTCGACGATCTTCGTGACGATATTTCGGTCATCTCGAGCATCAGCTCACGATCCGGCTCATCGAAAGTGTCGATGGCGTCGACGGTGCGGCGAAGGAAGCAGATTGAGAAGAAGAAGAGCTCGCTGAAGGAGGGTGGAGAGTATGAAGACTCGGCACTTCTCAATGCTCTCGCTGAGAATTATCGGTGGTTGGAGACGATTGGAAGTGAGTTGTGCCAACTGATTCCGGTGTTGATGACTGTCGGATGCTTCGCCCAAGCGCTCCAAACCAGAAGCCTCTACGACGAGCTCTCTTCAAAACTTCAAAAGAGCAAGGCTTGGATTTGGCCGGAGACTCTCTCGATTCAACATCTTCCTGGACCACTCTATGCTCTGGTGAGTACCTCTGTAGCTCCGCCCACAATTATTGATGTTTTTTTGCAGTTCGATGCAAACCAGGAGCCGTCGCCGATTCCGATGCCACCCGTCTTCAGGCTGGAACCGGAGCTCTTCCCACCACCATCATCATTCTCCGTTGTTTTCCCATAATCATTGATTTTTTGACTGTTGTTAACTTTTCTTGTTGAGTTGCTCTAATAAAAATTCAGATGTAAGGGGGGAAAAACCAAATATGGCAGATATTTGCTTCCACAACCGGGGAGGAAGCAAATATCTGTCATGCGCGTGTTAGATTAGAGGGGAAAACAAAGAAATTCTTTTCTTCTCATCGGCCACAGTTAGAAAAAAAGTAAACTCACAAAATTTATTTTAAAATCAAATCATTACAAATTGGCGTGAGCATTATTGAATCTGTTATGCCAGACGAAAAAATGAAAAGCACGTTGACAAGGAGTAAAATGAATTGTGGCCAGTAAACCGTCGCTTCTTTCGATGTCAGCATCATTGGAACAGTCTAAGACAGGTCTATCACGGCTCGGACTCCCAATTGCGTAGTACATTCTGAAATTTCTTCTCGTTAATTTTTTCTATAGAGAACGGAAAAATGGAAGCTCTAGGCTATGACAGGTGGGAGAGACTGCAGTAATTTCTTTGCCTTCTCTGCCTGTGATTTGTTGCAGCATGCGTGGTGTAGTGGTTAACACTGCTGTTTTATAAAACTTTGGCGCGGGTTCGATCCCGATGGTCGTCAAAACTTTTTTTCATTTTTTTTTTCAACGCTGTAAAAACTCACATTGAATCATAGATAAAGTTCTGTGATCTCTTCTCCGGATCCCACGGCTTCGCATCGAACTCCTCCAGAATCTTCTGCTTATCAAACGTCTCATCATTCCATTTTGTACGAATCCCAAATGCACACATTCTAGTATTTTTCCCATTCAACCATTGCCTTATGAATGCAATAATGTCCTCTGTACCAAGTGTAGAATGAACTAAAGAAATGTAAATTCCATTCAAATTCAGAAGATGCTCTCGGGTAATCACGTGTTCGGCATGGTTGATTAATAGGTGATCAGTTTGAAATATTTTACAGTTCGGACTGATTCCAGATGATATCTTTGGCATTATTCTTGTATAGAGTAATGGTTTCTCGAAATGATCATATAGTTCTGTCACTTTTTTGGAAGAAACAGTTTTTCCGTTTAACCGGATTTTCCGAACACTTTTGAAACATGGCTCCGAAATGAATTTTTTGACATCATCCACTTTATTAAGATTGAGTGTGATCTCAGTGATGCCAGCTCTGACCAGATCCAAAACGTAGTTGAAGAACAGGAAAGCTTTTTTGTATCCAATACAATCAACATATATTTTATTTTCTTCAATTTTGTATCTGAAAAAATTGGAGTTTTGAGAATTTAATTGAATTGAATTGAGCAACTTACCGGCAGTTATAAGGAATACTTCCAACTCGAACACTAAAATTTTCCAAACTTTTTCCTCTGGGAGGATGTTGAAAATCAACAACTAGAAAATTAGGATTTTTCGGAAACATTATTCCGAAAAACATGCCTTCCTCCTTGTTTTCAAAACGTGCATCTTCAATGGCAAATGACACTCTTTTGATTCTTTCTCGTGTTTTTTTCGAACAAAATGATAAGGAAACAAGGGGAACCGGATCCAAAAGTACAATTATATTATCGAAAACTAGGACAGGGTATTTGAATAGTTTCATTGCTGTTTGAAGTGATTGAATGTAGTCACAAAGAAGAGGTGTATGTGGGTCAATCAATCACTATACAGTGAGCGGACCATTAGGGGGGAAACGTGCTATTGAGGATAGTGACCTCTGTTTGAAAGCGGCCCTTCACTGTATGTTGATTAATTGACTGGGCGCATAGTTCAACCATTTCAAACAGCAATGAAACTATTCAAATGCCCTGTTCTAGTTTTCGACAATATAATAGTACTTTTGGATCCAGTCTTCCTTGTTTCTTTATCATTTTGTTCGAAAAAAACACGAGAACGAATCAAAAGAGTGTCATTTTCCATCAAAGATGTATGCTTCTCGAATGAACATGATGGGAAGAGAGGCTATGCTTTTGAAATAGACTTCCCTCATCAATCTCTGTTTGTTTCTTGCCAATCGCCACCCAAGATACTTAAAAATTATTTGGAAAAGTTCAGTGTTCGAATTGGAGACGTCTCTTATGACTGTCGGTAAGTTATCAAATTCAATTTCATTAAATCCTTAGATGTTCATTTAATGAAACTCCATTGTCATGTCTGACCGATCCCTAGTTAGTCAAGTCATTTGGTTTTCATATTTTCAGATACATGATAGAAAAACCTTCAATTTATCTGGGCTGCATTGGATACAAAAAAACTTCCCTATTCATCAACTACATTTTGTATCTGGTCAGAGCTGAAATCACTGAGATTCGGATCGATTTAAATAAATTGGTTGATATCAAACAGTTCATATCTGAACCATGCTTTAAAAACGCTAACGGAATCTTGTTGGCAGGAGAAAGTGTTCCTGCGAAAAAAGTGACCGGGTTATTCGATTGCTTCGAAAAACCCGTCCTGCAAACATATGTTAAATCACATATAAGATCTCTCAGCCCGACAAGTAAACTGTTACAATCCGAAAACTTAGGATTCGATGAAGCTACATACATATCGATTGAACATCTTCTGAACTTTAGTGGAAAATATATTAGTTTGGAATGCTCATCGCTTCAGGAGGAGGACATTGTAACATTCATAAAACATTGGTTAGATGGGAACTATCCAAATTTGGAGGGAGCTTATATAACTACTCAAGAGGGATCGGTATTCGAAACAGAGAAAGTGTTAAATGAGTTCAACACAATACGATGGAATCCGGCTGAAAGAGCACAGAATTTCATGTACAAGGATTCGTAAGTTTTATTATATTTTTATATTGTTCGAAAATCAGAATCATATTATTTCTTCAGACTTTTTCGTAACAAAAATAATGAATTTCCAATAAAAGACTGTTCAAATGGACATGATATCAAACGAAGTGATGGCTTGCTGGCGACGATGCAATTCGGAGGACTCAAATATGATTTTAATTTTTATGTTTGGCACACTAGATTTCCATCTTAGAATCTGATGTTCATCTATTTTTGTTCTCTCAGAATCATCTTTAAATAATCGTTTTCTTATTGAGTTGTTTAGTTAAAAAACACTCATTCACTTTGAAACCGATTAAAGAAATGAATCTGGCTATGTGCAATTTTAAGACTTTCAAGGTTATATAATCACGGCTTATCTTTTACATACACATTCCACAAAAATAAAATTAGTACTTGTTGATGGTGGTGTTTAAGACGCGTTCAATAGGAAA
>GL380135.1:102617-127144 GCA_000143925.2 Caenorhabditis brenneri
TGCACACAGTTCAACCACTTGAAACACAATGAAACTATTCCGATACCCTGTCCTAGTTTTCGATAATATAATTGTACTTTTGGATCCAGTCCCCCTTGTCTCTTTATCATTTTGCTCGCGAAAAACAAGAGAACGAATCAAGAGAGTGACATTTGGCATCAAAGAAGCATGGTTTGGGAACGTGGTTCAAGGAGAACAAGGTTATTTCTTGGAAGTGATTTTTCCTAAAACATCAAACAAAATTTTTGTTGATTCCGGATCTCTTAACAGAAAAAGTAAAAAAGAATTTCAAAAATTCAGTATTCAGATTGGAGACACCCCCTATGTCTGTCAGTAAGTTTTCAAATTCGAAATTCAGAAAAATAATTGAATTCCATATTTTCAGATATTCAGATCTGGAAGAGCATTCATTGGTTATAGATTGTATTGGGTTCAAGAAAGCTTCCAAATTCTTTAACTACGTTTTGGATCTGGTCAGAGCTAAAATTACTGATATTTCACTCGATTTGAGAGGATTGGACGATGTCAAAAAGTTCATATCCGAACCGTGTTTCCAAAATGTTCAAAACATCGGCTTGGAAGGAAAAAACATTTCTGCAAAAAAAGTGATGGAGTTGTACGATTGTTTCGAAAAGCCAGTCCTGCAAACATACGTTCTGTCAGATATAAAATCCCTCAAGCCGACAAGCAAACTGTTACAATCCGAAAACTTATATATTGATCCATCTAAATTCATATCGATTGAACATCTTTTGAACTTTACTGGGAAGCATATCCACTTGAATTTGTCATCGATTCTGGAGGACGGAATTGTTACATTTGTGAAACACTGGTTGGATGGGAACTATCCAAATTTGGAGGGAGCTGTTATAACTACTCCGATGGAATTGGTATTCGAACCGGAGAAAGTATTAGATGAGTTCAACACGAAACGATGGAATCCAGAAGAAAGAGCACAGAATTTCATTTTCAAGGCATCGTAAGTTTCGGTCAGGTGTTTTTGAATCAAAATTTGTATTTTTTTAAGATATCATCGTGATGAGAAGAATGAATTCCCAAAAATGGATTGTTCAAATGGATATGATCTCGAACGAAGTGATGGACTACTGGCCACGATCCTGTTCAATGAACACAATTATTTTTTTGATTTTTATGTTTGGCACAATAGGTTTCCATGATGAGATCTATTGAACTGTTCTGCATGCCGCCTTTGTCAACGCCCTCTTCCTACATTTCTTCTTCTGCTCTCGCGGCCTAGCGGTTAGCAATGCCGTTTTGAAAACTCGCGGGTTCAAACCCCGCTCGGGCAAAATCTTTTTTTATTTTTCATTTTTTTTGTTTGACTCCTGTAACACTTTTCCTATTTCTTTTTTTTCCGTTAATAAAATATCAAAGAATTTTGAATAGATTTATTATGTGAAGAAGGGGGAAACAAAGGTGGTGGAACAGGAAATCTATGGGTTTTTTTCGGGGACTTTGCATGCATTTTTGCGTCAGCGTGCTGCATCGGGTGGTGCTTGCGAACTCTGGTAATAAAGGGAGCACATCGCAATATACAGTGAGCGGACCATTAGGAGGAAACGTGCTCTATTGAGGATAGTGACCTCTGTTCGAAGAAGGCCCCTCACTGTATGTTGATCAATTGACTGTGCGCACAGTTAAACCTTTTCAAACACAATGAAACTATTCCGATACCCTGTCCTAGTTTTTGATAATATAATTGTACTCTTGGATCCAGTCCCCCTTGTCTCTTTATCATTTTGCTCGCGAAAAACCAGAGAACGAATCAAAAGAGTGTCATTTTCCGTCAAGGATGCATGGTTTGGGAATGTTATCCAAGGAGAACAAGGATATTTTTTGGAAGTGTTTTTTCCTAAAACATCAAACGCGGTGTTGGTTGATTCCGCAAGTCTTACCAGAGAAGGTAAAAAAGAATTCAAAAAATTCAGTATTCAAATTGGAGATACCCCTTATGTCTGTCGGTAAGTTTACAAATTCAAATTCCAGAAAAATATTTGAATTCCATATTTTCAGATATTCAGATCTGGAAGAGCATTCATTGGTTATAGATTGTATTGGGTTCAAGAAAACTTCCATATTCTTTAACTACATTTTGGATCTGGTCAGAGCTAAAATCACAGATGTTACTTTCGATTTGAAGAAATTGGACAATGTCAAAAAATTCATATCCGATCCATGTTTCCTAAATGTTCAAAACATCGATTTGGAAGGAGAAAATGCTTCTGCGAAAAAAGTGACGGAGTTGTACGATTGTCTCGAAAAGCCAGTCCTGCAAACAATTGTTAATACACACATAAAATCACTCAGTCCGACAAGCAAACTGCTGCATTCTGAAAACTTATCCATTAATCCATCTAAATTCATATCGATTGAACATCTTCTGAACTTTAATGGAAAATATATCTACTTGAATTTTTCATCGCTTCGGGAGGAGCAGATCGTTGCATTCGTGAAACATTGGTTGAATGGGAACTATCCTAATTTGGAGGGAGCTTTTATAACTACTTTGATAGAATCGGCTTTTGAGAAAGAGAAAGTGCTAGATGAATTCAACACGAAACGATGGAATCCAGCTGAAAGAACACAGAACTTCATTTTCAAGGCATCGTTAGTTTTATTCAGGTGTTTTCAAATCAAAACGTTTTTTTTTTAGATATTATCGGGATAGGAAGAAAGGATTCCCAAAAATAGACTGTTCAAATGGGCACGATCTGGAACGAAATGATGGCTTGATGGCGACGATTCTGTTCAGAGGACTAGATTCTTATTTTAATTTTTTTGTTTGGCACAATAGATTTTCATGATAAGATCCCTTTCGTCTGAACTGTTCTGCATTCTTTCTTGCTCTCGCGACCTAGCGGTTAGAGCTGTTGCTTTGGAAAATAGCATCGTACTTTTAATTTTTCGGCAGTTTTCACCGGAAAATCAGACACACTGGGGAATCAGAAACAATTTCCCGAATTTTTCGAAAAATTTCCCGAAGGGTCTTTCCTGCGGGCCCGCACAACCCTGATTCCTATACATGGAAAATGGACAACCTTTCGGATTTCCATAATATTCATATTTTGGGCAGTACTAGTGGTTCACGATTACGTCTCCTTTCATCACTTGACCCATGTGGCAACACATTGAACAACTCAGGGTTGCAATCTGACAGGCTGGCCGGCGGGCCGGGCCGGGCCGAGGTGGAAAAACCAGGGCCCGGCCCGGCCGGCCCGGATTCAAGAAATTTTGAATTTTTTTTCTGAATTTCAACATTTTTTGACCGAAAACTTTCTCTGTAATAGTTAATTATTGCCGAATTCCATGAACTACACAGCCGCGTTGCCTCAACACGAAAACTACAGTACAAACTTAATTTCTACCGTAAGATTTATCGAATTTCATCAATTTCCATTGATTTTTAGCGATTTTTCAAATTCTTTCTCAGAAAAAAAATAAATATTTGTTGAAAATCGATGGAAATTGATAAATTTTAATAAATCTCGCGGTGAAAATCAAATTTATACGGTAGTATTCGTGGTAGGATAACGTGTCTGGCCGTCGAGTTATCAGATGGTCGTCTACAAATGACTTTTACAGAGATCCCCCAGAAAAACCTTCAAAAAACCTAAAACTACAGTTTTTATGCTCAATATACCCCTTGAGCACAAAATTAGGGTATATTTTTTCGATTTTTCGAAATTCGCGGTAATTTTCCGGGCCAAACGGGCCGAGCCGGCAGGGCCGGTTGCAATCCTGGAAAAATTAGACATGAAGAAATCTTTGATCGATCATAACTCGGTTCGTTTTTGATGAATTTGTCTGATCTTTTGTTTGTTTGAAAGCTATTCAATTGGAGCACAAAAAAGTCAATTGGACCAATATTCCATCGCATTCAAGTGTAGAAATAACCAGCCAAATTCACCAAAAACGAACCGAGTTATGATCGATCAAAGATTTCTTCATGCCTGATTTTTCAATGTGTTTCCACATGGTCGGAGGATACGTAACATTTTCTGATCCACGCAACAATATCATTGGTACCTAATACGGTTAACAAATACCAAAATGAAGATGACATTGAAATTTGTGGTGCTACCCCGCATTAGAACTGTCCCGTATTAGAACTTTCCGGATCAGAACCGGGCCATATTCAAGCTCCCAGTTGCGACTCGAGGCTGAATTTTCGTACAGAACATTACATTGTGGCCCTAAACATTTCCTCAATTTTTCGAATTCCCAGATACTTCGGAAAAACCCGGTTCTAATCCGGCCAGTTCGAATGCGGGGTAGCACCAAATTTGTTTCGCACCCCGTCGATTTCGCCGGACCGTAGTCTGGTATCACTTTTCTCTTGAGACTTCTTTACGCAATCCCCTCCTCTTGACCTCAACACCGCGGGTTTGTGCGTATGGTCCGCTCACTGCATATTGATTGAGGGACTGTGCGCATACTCATTTTCTTTGCTACTACGTTTCAAACACCATGAAACTATTCAAATACCCTGTCCTAGTTTTTGATAATATAATTGTACTTTTGGATCCAGTCCCCCTCGTTTCTTTATCATTTTGTTCGAAAAAAACAAGAGAACGAATCAAAAGAGTGAGATTTGCCATCAAAGAAGCATGGTTTGGGAACGTGGTTCAAGGAGAACAAGGCTATTTTTTGGAAGTGCTTTTTCTTAAAACATCAAATAAGTTGTTTGTTGATTCCGGATCTCTTACCAGAAAAAGTAAAAAATTATTCAAAAACTTCAGTATTCGAATTGCAGACACCCCCTATGTCTGTCAGTAAGTTTTCAAATTCGAAACTCAGAAAAATAATTGAATTCCATATTTTCAGATATTCAGATCTGGAAGAGCATTCATTGGTTATAGATTGTATTGGGTTCAAGAAAGCTTCCAAATTCTTTAACTACATTTTGGATCTGGTCAGAACTAGCATTACTTATCTTTCACTCGATTTGAAAGGAATGGACAATGTCAAAAAATTCATATCCGATCCGAGTTTCCAAAATGTTCAAAACATCGATTTGGAAGGAAAAAACATTTCTGCAAAAAAAGTAATGGAGTTATACGATTGCTTCGAAAAGCCTGTCGTCCAAACATACGTTCTATCAGATGTAAAATCCCTCAGTCCAACGAGTAAGCTGTTACAATCCGAAAACTTGCTGTTTGATCCATCTAAATTCATATCGATTGAACATCTTCTGAACTTCAATGGAAAATATATCTACTTGGATTATTCATCGATTTTGGAGGACGGCATTGTTACATTCATAAAACATTGGTTGAATGGTAATTATCCAAATTTGGAGGGAGCTATAATAACTACTCAAGAGGGATTGACATTCGAACCGGAGAAAGTATTAGATGAGTTCAACACGAAACAATGGAATCCAGAAGAAAGAGCCCAGAACTTTATTTCCAAGGCATCGTAAGTTTCATTCAGGTGTTTTTGAATCAATACTTTCACTTTTTCAGATATAGTCGTGATGAGAAGAATGAATTCCCAAAAATAGATTGTTCAAATGGATATGATCTCGAACGAAGTGATGGATTATTGGCCACGATCCTGTTCGGAGAACACAATTATTATTTAGAATTTTATGTTTGGCACAATAGATTTCCACGATGAGATTCTTTTTGTCTGTACTGTGTTTAATGCTGCCTTATGTTTTTTCTGTATTCACTCTGTTATTCAAAAAAAACTACATCCAGCCAGAAATAAATGTTCATAATGGTCCTTTTCTCTTAAGACTTCCTTACGCAATCTCCTCCTCTTGACCTCAACACAGCGGGTTTGTGCGTATGGTCCGCTCGTTGTATATTGATTGGTTGACGGCCCCTATACACCTCTTCTTTGTTACTAGGTTCAACCGTTCTAAACAACATGAAACTATTCAAATACCCTGTCCTAGTTTTCGATAATATAATTGTACTTTTGGAACCAATTCCCCTCGTTTCTTTATCATTTTGTTCGAAAAAAACAAGAGACCGAATGAAAAGAGTGTCATTTGCCATCGAATATACACTGTTCACAAATGAATTCGGAAGGGAGAGAGGATATTCGTTAACAGTGCAGTTCCCGCAACAAGTCCTATTCATCAGTTTCCGACAGTTGCCTAAAAATGCTAGGAAGCATTTTAACAACTTTAAGGTTCGAATTGGAGACACCGCTTATAACATTGGGTAAGTTACTGAATGTATTAGGGTGAAAAGAAAGTTTCCGCAAATCGGGTATTTTTCGCAGTAGAAAAGTTTTTTGAATCTAGTTTTTTCTTGATAGGTACCTATCAGCTAGGGATTACCACCGCCAAAATCTCATCAGTATTGGTCACCTGCTTCAAAAGATACAGTTAGTTATGAGGGTCTTGGTCGGACCCTGTTTTTCGAAAAAGCAATGTTCCCGACCAGTTTTTCTCAATTATTTCAATCAAAAGTACTCATATGAGTATGTGTACTACACCTTTAAAAAATCATGAGCAGATGTCCACTCTCTGCCATTTTAGAGAAAATTTAAAAATGGCTTGAAATTTCGACCAAATACTGAAAATCTGTTAATTTCGATTTATTCGTGAAACGTTCTTCTGAAACTTTGTGGTCTCCCCTTGTGTGCAAACAATCCGCACTGTTCTAATTTTTAGCACCCCGATTGAAGAACTCTGAACAGCTCAAAGTTGGGAGGTCTAAAATATGAATTTCGGCGGATAGTGGGTATCTGGTCATGATTTTTTAAAGGTGTAGTACACATGTACACACTCATATGAGTATTTTTGATTTAAAAAATTGAGAAAAACTGGTTGGCAACATTGCTTTTCCAAAAAAGAGGGTCCGACCAAGACCCTCATAACTAACTGTATCTTTTGAAGCAGGTGACCAATACTATTGAGATTTTGGCGGTGGTAATGTCTAGCTGGTGTACATCTATTAAGAAAAAAACTAGATTCGAAAAATTGTTTTACTGCAAAAAATCCCCGCTTTGCAGAAGCTTTCTTTTCACCCTAATATATCATCTGAATCTCATGTTTTCAGATGTCTAAAAGAAAAAGAGGAACCTGACAGAGACGATATTTACTTGGGTTTGACTAGATACAAACAAGCTTCCATATTCTTCAACTACATTTTGAATCTTGTCAGATCTGAAGTCAAAGAGATTTGGATCAATTTGAACAAATTGTTTGACATCAGAAACTTCATATCCGAGCCGTGTTTCAAAAACGTTCAATGCATCACGTTGGTAGGAAAAAAAAGCACTCCTGCGAAAAAAGTGACGGAGTTGTACGATTGTTTCGATAAGCCTGTCCGGCAAACAATTACTAAATCATACATAACATCCTTCAATCCGACTAGTAAACTGTTGCAGTCCGAAAACTTGTCGCTGAATCCATCTAAATTCATATCAATTGAGCATCTTCTGAACTTTACTGGAAAATATATCTACTTGAATTCTTCGTCGATTCTGGAGGACGGAATCGTTACATTCGTGAAGCACTGGTTGGATGGGAATTATCCAAATTTGGAGGGAGCTGTTATAATTTGTCCGATGAGATTGCAATACGAACCAGAGAAAGTGCTAGATGAGCTCAACACGAAGCGATGGGATCCAGCTGAAAGAGCACAGAACTTTATTTTCAAAGCATCGTGAGTTTCAATCAGGTGTTTGTGAATCAAAATTCCTATCTTTTTTAGGTTCTGGTGTGATGAGAAGGATATATTTCCAATAATAGACCGTTCAAATGGTCACGATATGGTACGAAATGATGGTTTGATGGCGACGATGCAATTCGATGATGATGATTGTGCTTTCACCTTTTTCGTTTGGCACAATAGATTTCCATGATGAGATCTCTATCGATTGCAGCTGATAGAACATATTTCCTTATAACTTTTCTAATTGCCGCATCTGTTGCAACATCAGTTTTCAATAATTGTCGTGTTAGTTGATCCACTATAGTCTCGTTTTTTGTATTCATTTCGTTATTATGTTTCCAATTTTGTCCCGCACGGTGTAATTTTTTATGACAATGTAATATTTGAAAAAAAAACCTCAGCTAAAATATATTTCCATTTTTGGGTGACTTTCCATGTATTCTTGTTGCATCTTTTGATCCTTTTTTATGCTTTTCAAATGGTTTCATGAATACGTCGTTATTTCCTGATATGATGTCTAGGACTGATTCATTGACTAACAGGAATAAATCTTCAAGAATGCACATTTTCGATAGGAGCACATTGTTTGAAGCGTGTGATAATTTGTTCGTATATATTGTAGGAACGTGCTAGAAGATAAGCTCAATATCAATTACTCACATTGATTTATTATTGTTCGTCCCTCAGTTGTTTACGCTTTCCTCAATTTTAGATTTAGATCTTTCATTCTGGTTTTTCTCACTCGGTGGAGCTGGTGCTCTTCCCACTAGCTCCAATACCGAAATATTATATTCGAATAAATCGTTGATCAACGACCACTGTCTTGGATTTGAAACTCAAACTAAGTCGCAAGAAACTTGGAAACGCACTAAAATCGTTCTTGTGAAAATATCTTGATATGTAATCGGGTCGTAGAACAGGAAAGACATACAGTGAGAGGCCGTTAGGTCCATCATTCTCTTCTCCCCACTCGACTGACGGCCCTAATGTAATGAGAGGGCCATAAGGGAAAACGTGCTCTATTGAGGATAGCAATGAGGCGGGAGTGACATCTGTTTGAAGACGGCCCCTCACTGTATGTTGATCAATTGACTGTGCCCACAGTTCAACCGTCCCACACACAATGAAACTTTTTAAATACCCAGTCCTAGTTTTTGATAATATTATTAAACAGTTGGATCCAATTCCCCTCGTTTCTTTATCATTTTGTTCGAAAAAAACAAGAGAACGAATCAAAAGAGTGAGATTTGCCATCAAATTTTCATGGTTTACGAACGAATTGGGAAAGAAAAAAATGCGAGGCTATTGTTTCGCAGTGAAATTTCCGTCGCAAAAAATGCTGTATGTGTCTTCACAAGCAAAATCCAAGGACTTTAGAAAATATTCGGAAAAGTTCAGTGTTAAAATTGGAGACACCCCTTATGACTGTCG
The DNA here is from genome assembly GCA_000143925.2 of Caenorhabditis brenneri. Lineage (NCBI taxonomy): Eukaryota > Metazoa > Nematoda > Chromadorea > Rhabditida > Rhabditidae > Caenorhabditis > Caenorhabditis brenneri. The sequence continues at coordinate 111,704 of GL380135.1, forward strand.
GTAAGTTATCAAATTCAATTTCATTAAATCCTTTGAATCTTTTTTTCCAGGTACGTAATGGAAGTGGAAGAGCAGGAATCTGATAGAAATGTCATTTATTTGGGTTGTATTGGATACAAGAAAGCTTCCCTGTTTTTCAACTACATTTTGGATCTGTTCAGAATTGGAATCACGGATATTTGGATCAATTTGAATAAACTGAATGACATCAAACAGTTCCTATCCGAGCCGGTTTTCGAAAACGTTCAAACATTCAAGTTGTTAGGAAAAAGTGTTGATTCGGAGAAAGTGACCGAGTTGTACGATTGTTTCGAGAAGCCCGTCCTGGAAACACATGTTAAATCACATATCAAATCCCTCAGTCCGACAAGTAAACTGCTGCAGTCTGAAAACTTGTGCGTTGATTCATCCAAATTCATGTCGATTGAACATCTTCTCAACTTTTCTGGGAAATATATCAGTTTGGAATGCTCATCGCTCTCGGAGGAGGATATTGTTACATTCATAAAGCATTGGTTGGATGGAAATTATCCAAATTTGGAGGGAGCTGTTATAACTACTCCCATGAACATGGTATTCGAACCAGGAAAAGTGTTAGATGAGTTCAACACGAAACGATGGAATCCAGCTGAAAGAGCGCAGAACTTTATTTTCAAAGCATCGTAAGTTTTGTTCGGGTGTTTGTGAATCAAAACCCCTATCTTTTTCAGATATAGTCGTGATGAGAAGGATGGATTTCCAATAATAGACCGTTCAAATGGTCACGATCTGGAACGAAATGATGGTTTATTGGCGACGATGCAATTCGATGATGATGATTGCGCTTTCACCTTTTTCGTTTGGCACAATAGATTTCCATCTTAGAATTCAGGATTCTATGACCATCTGCAACTGAGATATTCCTTTTAACTTTTTGAATTCCGCTCTGTAAACTTTTCGTAAAGGGAGTTTGTTACCATAACAGTTTCAATAATTCTAGTTCTACTCAATCCCCCATGGTTTCGTTTTTCTTTTATTCACTCTATTATTCATTTGTTTTTCATCAGCTAACAGATGAAATAAATATTTTTTTGGGTAACTGTTCACGTATATAGAATATTGATTGATTCACTGCCGTTCTTTATGCAAACTTCTTTGTGAACCTCCACCATTGTGAATCCTTCTCCCTCCGTCGAAACGCAAACCTGAAATTTCTGTACAGCACTTTGCTCGACTTTCTGGGAGAACTCGTCTTAATTTTTTTGTTTGGCACACTAGATTCCCTTGAAAAGATCCCTTTCGTCTGAACTTTTCTGCATGCTACCTTTGTCAACGCCCTCTCCCCGTAATATCTTTCTTGCATTCGCGGCTTAGCGGTTAGAGCTGTTGCTTTGAACCGAGTCCTTCTTCCTCTGTCGAAAAATCCATAAAAAAGTCATAGTTTGAAGGCAAGACTCAATTTTTCGAAGTGGTTCGGTCAAGTCTCCAGAAAATATTTTGAGAGATTCTGGATGATTTCGAAATGGGGTCATATCCCTCAGAAAATAGCCAATTTTTCATTGTGATCTCGTTCCAATCCAGGTTGACTTGTGCGCGGTCCATTAGGGGAAAACGCGCTCTATTGAGAATTGATGTGTGAAGGGAGTGACCTCTGTTTGAAGACGGCCCCCTCACTGAATGTTGATCAATTGACTGTGCGCATTGTTCAACCATTCCAAACACAATGAAACTATTCAAATGTCCTTTCCTAGTTTTTGATAATATTGTTAAACAGTTGGATCCAGTCCCCCTTGTTTCTTTATCATTTTGTTCGAAAAAAACAAGAGAACGAATCAAAAGAGTGTCATTTTCCATTAAATCTTCGTGGTTTGGACATGAATTCGGAAAGAAAAAAGCGCGAGGTTATTGTTTCGCAGTGAGATTTCCGTCGCATCATATCATGTATGTGTTTTCTCGAGCGACTTCCAAGGAATTCAAAAAGTACTCGGAAAAGTTCAGTGCTCAAATTGGAAACATCCCTTATGACTGTCGGTAAGTTATCAAATTCAATTTTATTAAATCCTTTGAATTCACTACTTTCAGAAAAATAGAAGGACAGGAACCTTATAGAAGTGAAATTCATTTGGGTTGTATCGGATACAAAAAAGCTTTCCTGTTCTTCAACTACATTCTGGATCTGGTTAGAACTGGAATCACGGATATTTGGATCAACTTGAATAAACTGAACGACATCAAACAGTTCATATCGGAGCCGTGTTTCCAGAATGTTCAAAAAATCAAGTTGTTAGGAAACAGTGTTGATTCGAAGAAAGTGAACGAGTTATACGATTGTTTCGATAAGCACGTTCTGCAAACACGTGTTCAATCAGATATAACATCCCTCAGTCCGACAAGTAAACTGCTGCGATCCGAAAACTTGTATATTGATTCATCCAAATTCATATCGATTGAACATCTTTTGAACTTTACTGGAAAGTACATCGTATTGAATTCTTCATCGATTCTGGAGGAGGGCATTGTTACATTCGTAAAACATTGGTTGAATGGAAACTATCCAAATTTGGAGGCAGCTCTTATAACTTGTCCGGTCAGATTGGAATACGAAACAGAGAAAGTATTGAACGAGTTCAACACGAAACAATGGAATCCAGCTGAAAGAGCACAGAACTTTATTTTCAAGGCATCGTAAGTTTCGTTAAGGTGTTTGTGAATCAGAACTCCTATCTTTTTTCAGATTCAGTAGCCTGGATCAGATAAAATTCCCAATATTTGACTGTTCGAATGGATTTGATATCGAACGGAGTGATGGTTTACTGGCGACGATGCAATTCGAAGAAGATGATTGTGATTTCAATTTTTTCGTTTGGCACAACAGATTTCCATGATGAGATCTCTTTTTTTATAACTTTATATAACTTATTTCGGTTCTACTTCAGTTAAACGTACCCTACTACTTTAGTTAAAGTTTTCTACTTTAGTTAAATGTACCCTGAAAATTGGATGGACCCAAAAATGCCAGTCGATTTTTTCAAAATTTTCAACATATTTTTGTTTTTGAAGCGTAACTTCTCCGACATCATCCAGTTTTGCAATCATAAATTTAAATTTTAGTAGAAAAAACGGATCCTCAATGTGTCATCGCAGTTGACTGGAATTCTTGGGTCCACCCAATTTTTAAGTGTCCGGGTCCATTCAACTCAAGTAGACCCCTTATTTCTTTATAACTTCTTTGATGGCCTTGAGTTACTGTCGACTATTCGGTTTACGGATTGTCGAAAATGGTTGGGATTCTTTGTTTGGCATAATCGAAGACCTGATCCTCAGTTCAGATGATATCATTTCAATTTCCCATTTTCCGCATAAATCTATTATGAATTCTGTTAAACTTGATAAAATTTTCTATTACTGACCAGTTGTTATTGTTAATTTTTTTTAATGGAAACTGAAAATCAACAGAAATTACATTTACTCGCTTAATTTGACTCTACCGATCCTTGGACGGTTTCCAATAATGAAAGTGTCACTGAGTTATAATTGATAATCGTAAAAAAAACTTATCAGCTATTGCTGCCAAGGCTAGTAGAAGCCTATTTCAGGCCACAGGTTATTGTGCCTTAGTTTTCCGGAAACACAAATGAGGAGGCTCTAAACAGTTTAGGGGGCAACATGTTTATTACAGAAAGATTTAAAGAAAAGAATCTCATCATGGAAATCTATTGTGCCAAACAAAAAAATTAAAATAAGAACCGTTTCTTCCGAACAGAATCGTCGCCATCAAACCATCACTTCTTTCAATATCATTCCCATTTGAACAGTCTTTTATTGGAAATTCATCTTTTTTGTTGCGACTAAATCTGAAAAAAACTAAAGTTTTGATTCACAGACACCTGACTGAAACTTACGACGCCTTGAAAATAAAGTTCTGTGCTCTTTCAGCTGGATTCCATTTTTTCGTGTTGAACTCATCTAACACTTTCTCCGGTTCGAATGCGAATCGTGTCGAAGTAGTTATAACAGCTCCCTCCAAATTTGGATTATTCCCATCCAACCAATGTTTTATGAATGTGACCATGCCGTCCTCCAGAATCGATGAAAATTTCAATTTGATATATTTTCCAGTAAAGTTCAGAAGATGTTCAATTGATATGAATCTAGATGGGTTAAGTAGCAAGTTTTCGGATTGCATCAGTTTACTTGTCGGACTGAGGGATGTTATATCTGATTCACCACGTGTTTCCAGCATAGGCTTTTCGAAACAATCGTATAACTCGGTGACTTTTCTCGCAGGAACACTTTCTCCTAACAACTTGATGTTTTGAACATGCTGGAAACACGGCACGGAAAAGAATTCTTTGATGTCGTCCAATTTATTCAAATTGATCCGAATGTCAGTGATTCTAGCTCTAACCAGTTCCAAAACGTAGTTGAAGAATATGGACAATTTACTGTACATACTACAACCCACATAAAATAAACTTTCTTTATTTAGGTATCTGAAAACATGGAATTCGAAGGATTTCTTGAAATTGAAATTGATAACTTACCGACAGTCATAAATGAAGTCTCCAATTTGAACACTGAACTTTTCACAATAATCTTTCAATTCCTCGGGAGGCGCTCGAGAAGACACATACAAGAACTCTGATGTAATCTGTTTCGATGGGAATATCATTGCCAAACAATAGCCTCGCATTTTTCTCTCATCAAATTCGTTCATAAACCATGTACTTTTAATGACAAATCTCACTCTTTTGATTCGTTCTCGCGTTTCTTTCGAACAAAATGATAAAGAAATTACAGGGATAGGATCCAACTGTTTGATTATATTGTCGAAAACTAGGAAAGGGAATTTGAGTAGTTTCATTGTGTTTGGAATGGTTGAACTGTGCGCACAGTCAATTGATCAACATGTAGTGCGGGGCCGTCTTCAAACAGAGGTCACTCTCCCTCCACACCACTATTCTCAATAGAGCATGTTTTCCCCTGATGGTCCGCGTTCGTTGTGCGAACTTTTTTGAGAGCCTCCACCATTTGTACGAGCCCTCTTTTCTCCCTCGAAAAATCTCAATTTTGTCAAGTGTCCAGAAGAGATTTTGAGAGTTTTTAGATGATTCCGAATTGCGGTCATGTTCCGGAAGAGGTCATTCCAATACTGACCCTTGGATCCCTTCAAAACACCCATCACCTGAATTTCTCTCTCTCTTTACAGACAGTATCTTCTATGAAGAACCAAAGTTTTTTATTCACAAACAAAGGAAACTGGAAAAGTGTTACAGGAGTCAAAAAAGAAAAAAAAAAAGGAAAAATAAAAAAAAGAATTAGCCCGGGCGGGGTTTGAACCCGCGATGCTAGTTTTCAAAACGGCAGCGCTAACCGCTAGGCCACGAGAGCAAGGAAGTATTATAGGAGAAGGGCGTTGACAAGGCAACATACAGAACAGTTCAGACGGAGGGGGTCTCATGATGGAAATCTAGTGTGCCAAACATAAAAATTGAAAACACAATCATCATCCTCGAATTGCATCGTCGCCATCAAACCATCACTTCGTTCCAGATCATTCCCATTTGAGCAGTCTTTTATTGGATACTCCTTTTTCTCATTACGATGGTGTCTGAAGAAATAACCTATTTTTGATTTTCAAACAATATAAAAAAAATAATAAAACTCACGATGACTTGTACATGAAATTCTGTGCTCTTTCAGCTGGATTCCATTGTTTCGTGTTGAACTCATCTAACACTTTCTCTGGTTCGAATACGAATTCCTCTTCAGTAGTTATAATTGCTCCCTTCAAATTAAGATAGTTCCCATTCAGCCAATGTTTTACGAAAGTAACAATATCCTCCTCCGAGAGCGATGTAAAATACATAGTGATATATTTTCCAGTAAAGTTCAGAAGATGTTCAATCGATATGAATCTGGATGGATCAAACACCAAGTTTTCGGATTGCAACAGTTTACTTGTCGGACTGAGGGATTTGATTTGCGTTCGAACACGTGTTTCCAGGACGGGCTTGTCAAAACAATCATACAACTCGGTCACTTTTTTCTCAGGAACTATTTCCCCTACCAACGAGATTTTTTGAACGTTTCTGAAACACGGCTCTGAAAGAAACTGTTTGATGTCGGCTATTTTATTCAAATCAATGAAAATCTCAGTGATGCCGGCCCTGAAGAGATCCAAAATGTAGTTGAAGAACAGGGAAGCTTTTTTGTATCCAATACAACCCAGATAAATGTCATTTCCATCTTCTTTTAGGTATCTGAAAACAGGGAATTCGTGGGATTTAATGAAATTCAATTTGATAACTTACCGACAGTTATAAACGGTGTCTCCAATTCGAACACTCAATTTTTCTGGCTTTTTTTTTCTAAACTCCCAAGTAAACGTTTGGAAAGAAACAAACAAGGATTGCTGCGGGGATCGCACCTGGATAGCATATCCTCGCCTTCCTTTAAATTGATTTGCAAAGCGGACGATTTCGATGAAAAATGACACTCTTTTGATTCTTTCTCTCGTTTTTCTCGAGCAAAATGATAGAGAAACAAGAGGAATTGTATCCAACTGTTTCATTATATTATCAAAAACTAGGACAGGGTATTTAAAAAGTTTCATTGCTTTTGGAATGAAGGAATTGTGCGCACAGCCAATTGATCAACATACAGTGAGGGGCCGTTTTCAAACAGAGGTCACTCCCTCCACACCACTATCCTCAATAGAGCACGTTTACCCCTAATGGCCCCCTCATTGATCGAGGGACTGTGCGCACTGTTTTTTCTTCATTTGATTCTTTGAGAAACAATGAAACTATTCAGATTCCCTGTCCTAGTTTTCGATAATATAATATTACTTTTGGATACAATTCCCCTTGTCTCTTTATCATTTTGCTCGAGAAAAACTAGAGAAAGAATCGAAAGAGTGTCATTTTCCGTTCAAAATTCAGAAATTATAACACTTCGTTCACACGGACCCATTTTTTCTTTCGATTTTCCGAAAGTGAATAATAAACTTTGTATTTTTCTTCGATCTCCATTAAGTAAAGGAGACAAGAGGATGAGTAAGAAGTTGAAGGTTATTATGGATGGAATCACTTATAATTGTTGGTTAGTTATGTTTTTTTTCAATTGAACGTGCCAGAAAGTTCGCTCCACCGCAAACTTTTTGAATTTTAATTTTCCAATCTACGCAAAACTACAGTAACCCATTACTTTCCAGTTATTCTGAGCAACTGCATGTACGTGTATTATTCATTGGCTGTAATGGATATGAAAAGAATTTCAAATTCATTTACTACCTATTGGATTTGTTTCGAACACATATGAAAAGGATTGAAGTGAATTTGAATGAAATCAAAAATATTCCAAGATTTCTCAACGAACCATTTACTCATCAAATCGAAGAGATATTTTTGACTAATGGTGGTGTTTCTACAGCAAAGATTAATGAATTCTTTGAAAATCTGATATTGAATCAACCTTTATCATTTGCTGCACTCAATTTAGCGACAAAACGAAGGATTGAATTGAATGAGATTCTTCTCAATTCTGATGAATTAAACCTCAGAAATATAATGGGAATCACTGGAGAAAACCTATTGAATTTCAATGGATCTCATCTTTTTTTGAACATTTCTTCACCGGGTTTAGGTACCGATGATATTATTGCTTGGATCAGAAAGTGGTTAGATGGGAATGATACAAAACTATGTGAAGCTCTTATTAATTTTAACCAAGGTTTTGAATATGATCAACAAAAAATTATAAGTGAATTCGATACGAAGCAATGGGATCCCACGATGAGAGCAAGAAACTATATCATTAAGGGAAGGTGAGCTTTTTCAGTCTAGTTATTTTTTAAAGTGTCATTTTTACACAGATCGTATTATCAAAAACTGCCAGATGGAACTCGACGGGACTATGCTATCAAAGCTATTGGCCATGACATTGAGAGGAGGGATGGGTTACTGGCGACTATTCGGTTTTCGGATTGTCGAAGATGGTTGGCCTTCCTAGTTTGGCATGATCGATGGCCCGGTCCGGCGCAGTACAGATGATATCATTTTATTTATCAGCACCAGGACTTTTCGTGCATTTTTGCGTGAGCGTGTTGCAGTGCAATGTGCTTGCGGACTCTTTATTACTGTATTACAGAGTTCGCAAGCACCACCCGCGACGCAAAAATGCATGAAAAGTTCTCGCAGCTTTCCTGTTGCACCACCTTTAATTCCCACTTCTTCACATAATAAATCTATTGATAATTCTTTGGTACTTTATTCACAAACGAAGGAAACTGGAAAAGTGTTACAGGAGTCAAACAAGAAAAAAAAACAAAAAACAAAAAAGAATTGACCCGAGCGGGGTTCGAACCCGCGATGCTAGTTTTCAAAACGGCAGCGCTAACCGCTAGGCCACGAGAGCAAAAAAAGTATTGTAGGAAGAGGGCGTTGACAAAGGCGGCATGCAGAACAGTTCAGACGAAAAGAATCTTATCATGGAAATCTATTGTGCCAAACCACAAAATTGAAAGAAAAATCCTCTTCTCCGAACAGAATCGTCGCCAGTAATCCATCACTTCTTTCAAGATCAAGTCCATTTGAACAGTCTACTTTTCGAAATCCATCCTTCTCATGACGATAAAATCTAAAAAAAATAAAAGTTCTGATTCAAAAAGACCTGAATGAAACTTACGATGCTTTGAGAATATAGTTCTGTGCTCTTTCAGCTGGATTCCATCGTTTCGTGTTGAACTCTTGGAATACTTTCTCTATATCGTATTGCAATCTCATCGAAGTAGTTATAATGGCTCCCTCCAAATTTGGATAATTCCCAGTCAACCAATGTTTTACGAATGTAACAATGCCGTCCTCCAGAATCGATGAAGAATTCAAGTAGATATACTTCCCAGTAAAGTTCAGAAGATGTTCAATCGATATGAATTTAGATGAATTAAGTGACAAGTTTTCGGATTGCAGCAGTTTACTCGTCGGACTGAGGAATCTGATGTGTGATTCAACGTATGTTTCCAGGACTGGCTTTTTGAGACAATCGTATAACTCCGTCACTTTTTTCGCAGGAACACTTTTTCCTTCCAAATAGATGTATTGAACATCTTGGAAACACCGCTTGGATATGAATTTTTTGACATCGTCCAATCTTTTCAAATCGAGTGTGACATAAGTGATTACAGTTCTGACCAGATCCAAAAAGTAGTTGAAGAATAGGGAAACTTTTTTGTATTCAATAGTACCCAGATAAATAGAATTTCCTTCTTTCAGGTATCTGAAAACATGGAATTTTAATGAATTGACAAAATTGAACTTGGTAACTTACCGACAGATATAAGGGATGTCTCCAATCTGAATGCTGACGTTTTTGGATTCTTTTTTATTTTCTCTGCTAAGATATCCGGAATCAACAAGCAACGAGTTTGACGTTTTAGGGAAAATCACTTCCAAGAAAAAACCATCATCTCCTTGAACAACATTACCAAACCATGCATCCTTGATGCCAAATGACACTCTTTTAATTCTTTCTTTTGTTTTTTTCGAACAAAATGATAAAGAAACAAGGGGAATAGGATCCAATTGTATGATTATATTATCGAAAACTAGGACAGGGTATTTGAATAGTTTCATGGTGTTTAGAATGGTTGGGCTGTGCGCGCACTGCAGTGAGGGGGCCATTTTCAAACAGAGGTCACTATCCCCTCCACACTATTCTCAATAGAGCATGTTTTCACTAGTGGTCCACATTTGGGCAGTCGGTCGGTTAGGGAAAGGAGAGTGGCCTTTGTTTGAAAATCAACTAAACGGCTCCTCACTGCCGTGCGCATCTGCGCAGGTGGTTCGCGTACCGACGCGAATCGGATCCGCCGGCATACGTTTTCGGATGGTGGCGGATCCGTTTCGATAGCTTTTAGATGATTTCGAATTGGGGTCGTGTTCCAGAGAAAGCAGCTAAAGCAGGCAATTAGGGGGGATGGCGTAAAAAAGTCTCAAGAGAAATGGGATAACAGACCATTATGAGCATTTATTTCTGACTGGATGTAGTTTCTTTTATTGGATAACAGAGTGAATACAGAAGAACATAACTGAACCAGTCATGGTAACAAAGGCGGCATTTTCAAAAAAAGTTAAGAGGGTATATGTTCTATCAGTTGCAGATGGTGGTCATAGAATCCTGAATCCTAAGATGGAAATCTATTGTGCCAAACAAAAAAGAGGAATCCACAATCATTATCCTCGAACCGCATCGTCGCCAGTAAACCATCACTACGTTCGATATCAAATCCATTCGAACAGTCTTTTATTGGAAATTCATTATTCTTATCACGACTATATCTGAAAAAGATAGAAATTTTAATTCACAAACACCTGACCGAAACTTACGACGCCTTGAAAATAAATTTCTGAGCTCTTTCAGCTGGATTCCATCGTTTCGTGTTGAACTCATTTGACACTTTCTCTGGTTCAAATATCATGTTCATGGGAGTTTTTATATAAGCTCCCTCCAAATTTGGATAGTTCCCATCCAACCAGTGCTTTATGAATGCAACGAGGTGCTCCTCCAGAAGCGATGAGCATTTCAAACTGATATATTTTCCAGTAAAATTTAGAAGATGTTCAATTGATATGAAGTTAGATGAATTAAATCTCAAGTTTTCGGATTGTAACAGTTTACTTGTCGGGCTCAGTGATTTTATATGTGATAAAACAAATGTTTCCCGAATGGGTTTTTCTAAACAATCGTATAGTTCGATCACATTATTCTCAGGAGTATTTCTTCCTACCAGCTCGATTTTTTGAACGTTTTTAAAACACGGCTCGGATAGAAACTGTTTGATATGGGTCAATCCATTCGAATTGATCACAATCCTATTGATTCTAGCTCTGACCAGATCCAGAAAGTAGTTGAAGAACATGGAAGCTTTCTTGTATCCAATACTACCCAGAATAATTGAACGTCCTTCTATTAGGTATCTGGAAACATGAAATTCGAATTATTTGACAAGTTTGAACTTTTTAACTTACCGACAGTCATAAGAGACGTCTCCAATTCGAACACTGAACTTTTCCAAATACTTTTCAATTCTTTTGGGAGGCGATTGGAAGCAAATTAACAACTCTTGTTGCGAAAAGAATTGCACTGTGACAGAATAACCTCCCCTCCACATCATCCATCCATTTCCAAACCATGCATCTTCAATGAAAAATGAAACTCGTTTGATTCTATCTCTTGCTTTTTTCGAACAAAATGATAGAGAAACAAGGGAGACTGGTTTCAATTGTTTAATTATATTTTCAAAAACTAGGACAGGGTATCGGAATAGTTTCATTGTGTGTGGAACGGTTGAACAACACAGAAACGGTTGCGCACAGTCAATTGATCAACATAGAGTGAGGGGCCGTTTTCAAACAGAGGTCACTCTTCTCTCTCCCCATTCCTCAATAGAGCACGTTTTCCCCTGGTTTGACTCGTGCTGTGGTGGTTCAGAAGGCACAATTCGATGATATAATGGTTTATTGAACAAAAAAGAATTAATAATTAAAGGAGGACCGAAGGGAAAAAAATGATCATGTCTCATATGAAAATATTCACTACGAATAACCATAAACTGATAGTGTTATTGATGAAAATGTCTAGTTTTTGAGTTATGCTAGTTCCAAAGTCCAGAACTTTAATATATGTCACTTCCTAGCGTTTTCGCGGCGTGTCAAATGGCACAGGCGGTTGCAGTTTTGACTCACTTGGGTTCGAACCACACCTAGCCTTTTTGTTTTTTTTTGTTTTCTCGGAAAGTATGATTTTGTATTTCCCAATGAATGTAATCTCTTTTCAAAGCACGACAAGAACGAAAAATGTAGGAAAAATTGAGTGTCGTCATTTAAAATGCCAAGTCCGCAGGTGCGTGTTTGCAGATACAATTTTTTGATCGTTCAGTATAGTATGAAATTCAGTTCAAAAGTTATGTTTAAAAAACAGTACATTTGGTAAAAAGTGTTGAGAAATGTTAATTTGAAAAATTATGTTAAAAGATGGAATACAGAAAAACATTACTAAACCAGTTATGGTAACAAAGGCGGCACTCAAAGAAGTTATGAGGGAACATGTTCTATCAGTTGCAGACAAAACAGATATTATCATGGAAATCTAGTGTGCCAAACAAAAAAATTAAAATCATTTTCCCTTTCTCTGAACAGAATCGTTGCCAGTAATCCACCGCTTCTTTCGAGATCATACCCATTTGAACAATCTATTTTTGGAAATTCATTCTTCTCATCACGACTATAACTGAAAAAAAAAGGAATTTTGATTCACGAACACCTAACCAAAACTTACGACGCCTTGAAAATAAATTTCTGTGCTCTTTCAGCTGGATTCCATCGTTTCGTGTTGAACTCATTCAATACTCTCTCTGGTTCAAATATCATGTTCATGGGAGTAGTTATAACAGCTCCCTCCAAATTTGGATAGTTCCCATCCAACCAATGCTTTATGAATGCAACAATATCCTCCTCCAACAGCGATGAGCATTCCAAACTGATATATTTTCCAGTAAAGTTAAGAAGGTGTTCAATCGAAATGACTTTAGATTTCTCGAGTCTCAAGTTTTCGGATTGTAACAGTTTACTTGTCGGGCTCAGTGAATTTAAATGTGATAAAACAAATGTTTCCCGAATGGGTTTTTCGAAACAATCGTATAGTTCGATCACATTATTCTCAATAGTAATTTTTCCTACCAGCGTGATTTTTTGAACGTTTTTAAAACACGGCTCGGATAGAAACTGTTTGATATCGGTCAATCCATTCAAATTGATTACAATCCTATTGATTCCAGTTCTGACCAGATCCAGAAAGTAGTTGAAGAACATGGAAGCTTTCTTGTATCCAATACTACCCAGAAAAATTGAACGTCCTTCTATTAGGTATCTGGAAACATGAAATTCGAATGATTTGACAACTTTGAATTGTTTAACTTACCGACAGTCATAAGAGACGTCTCCAATTCGAAAACTGAACTTTTCCAAATAATTTTTTAGTATCTTGGAAGGCGATTGGAAGCTAATAAACAGGATTTGTTGCGAAAAGAATTGCACTGTGAGATAATAACCTCGCTGACTTGCATTACCATTTCCAAAGCATGCATCTTCAATGGCAAATGAGACTCTTTTGATTCTTTCTCGTGTTTTTCGCGAGCAAAATGATAAAGAAACAAGGGGAACTGGATCCAACTGTTTAACTATATTATCAAAAACTAGGACAGGGTATTTGAGTAGTTTCATTGTGTGTGGAACGGTTGAACAATGCGCACAGTCAATTGATCAACATACAGTGAGGGACCGTCTTCAAACAGAGGTCACTCTTCTCTCCCCCCATTCCTCAATAGAGCACGTTTTCCCCTGGTTTGACTCGTGCTGTGGTGGTTCAGAAGGTTTAATTCGATGATATAATGGTTTATTGAACAGAAAAGAATGAATAATTAAAGGAGGACCGAAGGGAAAAAATGGCCATGTCTCATGTGGAAACATTCACGACGAATAACCATAAACTGATAGTATTATTGATGAAAATGTCTAGTTTTTGAGTTATGATGGTTTGGAAGTCCAGAACTTTTATATACGTCACTTCTTAGCGCATGAGCGGCGTGCTGAATGGCACAGGCGGTTGCAGTTTCGACAGTTTCTCCCTTGGGTTCGAACCACACATTGTTTTTTTGTTTTTTTTTATTTTCTCGGAAAGTTTAATTTTGTATCTCCCAATGTATGTCATCTCTTTTCAAAGCCTGACAAGAATGAAAAATGTCGGAAAAATTGAGTGTCGTCAGTTAAAATGCCAGGTCCGCAAGTGCGTGTTTGCAGATACGATTTTTTTGATCGTGCAGTATAGTATACAATTCAGTTCAAAGTTATTTAAAAAACAGTACATTTGGTAAAAAAAGTGTTGAGAAATGTTAATTTGAATAATTATCTTAACAGATTGAATACAGAAAAACATTACTGAACCAGTTATGGTGACAAAGGCGGTATTCAAAAAAGTTATGAGGGAATATGTTCTATCAGTTGCAGATTAGAATCCTGAATCCTAAGATGGAAATCTATTGTGCCAAACAAAAAAGAGGAAACCACAATCATTATCCTCGAATCGCATCGTCGCCAGTAATCCATCACTTCGTTCGATATCATGTCCATTCGAACAGTCTCTTATTGGAAATACTTTCTGATCAAAACTACTGAATCTGAAAAAATATAAAGTTTGATTCACGAACACCTAACCGAAACTTACGATGCCTTGAAAAGAAATTTCCGGGCTCTCTCAGCTGGATTCCATGGTTTCGTGTTGAACTCATTCAATACTTTCTCTGTTTCGTATTCCAATTCTATCGGGCAAGTTATATGAGCTGCCTCCAAGTTCGGATAGTTCCCATTCAACCAATGTTTTATGAATGTAACAATGCCGTCCTCCAGAATTGATGAATATCCCAAACTAATGTATTTTCCAGTAAAGTTCAGAAGATGTTCAATTGATATGAATTTAGATGGATTAAATCTCAAGTTTTCGGATTGTAACATTTTACTTGTCGGACTGAGGGATTTAATGTGTGATATAACACGTGTTTCCAGGAGTGGCTTATCGAAATAATCGTACAATTCGATCACTTTTTTTGAATCAGTTCTTCTCCCCGCCAACGTGATTTTTTGAATGTTCTTGAAACACGGCTCGGATAGGAACAGTTTGGTATTGTTCAATCTGTCTAAATCAATCACAATCTTATTGATTCTAGCTTTGACTAGATCAAAAATGTAGTTGAAGAATAGTGAAGCTTTCTTATATCCAACACAGCCCAGATAAATTGAGTGCTCTTGAATTGGTTCTGAGTATCTGGAAACATGGAATTTATGGGACTTCACAAAGTAGAATTTGATAACTCACCGGCATTTATAAACTGTGTCTCCGATTCGTAAGCTAACCGGATACCTCTTAAAAGACTCGGGAGCCGATTGGAAAATGACAAACAGGATTTGTTGAGACGGGAATTTCACTCCGAAATAATAGCCGCGCTTTTCAACAGCTTCATTTCCAAACCACGCATCTTCAATGGAAAATGACACTCTTTTGATTCTCTCGCATGTTTTTTTCGAACAAAATGATAGATAAACAAGTGGAATAGGATCCAACTGTTTGATTATATTATCGAAAACTAGGACAGGGTATTTGAATAGTTTCATTGCTGTTTGGGACGGTTGAGCGTAGTGACAAAGAAGAAGAAGAAGAGGTCAGCCGATCAATATACAGTGAGCGGACCATACGCACAAACCCGCTGTGTAGAGGGCAAAATGAGGGGATTGCGTAAGGAAGTCTCGAGAGAAAACGGATAGCAAACCATTATGAGCATTTATTTTTGACTGGATGTACTTCTTTTTTTGAATAATAGAGTGAATACAGAAAACGATTAATGCGTCT
>GL380135.1:130404-145020 GCA_000143925.2 Caenorhabditis brenneri
CCCTTTTTGGTTATCCCAACCACTTCCCTAGATAAAACCGGAATTCCTTTTTGAAATTTGGTTTCTGAGTATCTGGGAAACAGGGAAATTAAAATGACACGGGTGAATTTTTTTGTTACTTGTTTTCAAAAGTTTTCATTCGCCGGGCTCTGTCTTACTGTAGGGGTCGCATGCTAACTGCGTGGCGACTCAGCGATACGTAGGCATTTTTCTCATTTTTGTTGAAAAAATTAAAAATCAGGGCCCAAGCTTTTTTTGAATCAAATTGAATAGAAATTTTTCTTCGCATCATGTGGAATATAATATGACAGAATTTGATCGAAAGTTATACTGAAAATGCTCTGGAAACATGGAGCGCGCTCCTTAGGCTTAAGCGCGGCTTACTGTCATAATTTAAAGACGCAATATGAAATTTGTAGAAGTCAGTGTGAGATGGAGCGTAGAAACCAAGAAAAAAAATTGTACATACAAAAAAATTTACTGTGAAATGATTTCACAGAGTAGAATTTTATAACTTACCGACATTTATAAACGGTGTCTCCAATTCGTAAGTTTTCCGGTAACCTTCCATAGCTCTCGGGAGCCGATTGGAAAATAATATTTAGGATTTGTTGTGACGGGAATTTCAATGCAAAATAATAGCCTCGCTCTCCAGCAGATTCATTGGAAAACCATGCATCTTCAATGGAAAATGACACTCTTCTGAGTCTTTCGCTTGTTTTTTTCGAACAAAATGACAGGTAAATAAGGGGGACTGGGTCCAATTGTTTAATTATATTATCGAAAACTAGGACAGGAAACCTGAGTAGTTTCATTGTTTTAAAACGGGTTGAACGTAGATTCATTGTGGTTGAAATGGTTTAACTGTGCGCACAGAGGGGCCGTCAGTATCTATATTCAAACAGAGGTCACTCCCGCCTCATTGCTATCCTCAGTAGAGCACATTTTCCCTAATGGTCCTCTCATTATGTGTGGGGAGGGGAGAGTGACCTCTGTTTGAAGACGGACCTTGTCGCCTCCTCAGTACGCGTCTGTGCGCACAGTTCAACCATTCCAAACTCAATGAAACTACTCAGGTTTCCAGTCCTAGTTTTCGATAATATAATTATACAATTGCATCCGATTCCCCTCATCTCTCTATCATTTTGTTCGAAAAAAACGAAAGAAAAAATCAAAAGAGTATCATTTGCCATCAAAGATACACGGTATGGGAATGAATCTTTAGGCGTGCGAAGTCATGACTTTGCAATGCCATTCCCGTCAAAAACTCTGTATGTTTCTTTCCGACCGATTTCTGAGGAAGATAAAAAGTATTCGAGAAGTTTCAGTATTCGAATTGGAGACATCAATTATGACTGTCGGTGAGTTATTAGCCAGATCTAAATGGGGCTACGTGCTCCATTGATGACGCCGTCCGGCACGTTATGGCCTAGCTTTTTCAACGGACGGCATCATCAATGGAGCGCGTAATCATCTAATGTATTTTCCTAATATCAAATTCAATTTCGTGACATTCCTTAAACTCCTTGTTTTTTCAGATACCTACTATATCGTTATTGGCCTACTATTTTTTTGGGGCCAACTGGGTACAAAAAAGCTTCCATATTCGTCAACTACGTTTTGGACCTGGTTAGAGCTGGAATCAATGCGATAGAGATCGAATTGAATAAATTGAACACTGAATTGTTATCCGAGCCTTGGTTCAAAAACGTTCAGAAAGTCACGTTGACGGGGAACAGAGTTCATTCGAAAAAAGTGACGGAGTTATACGATCGTTTCGAAAAGCCCCTCCAGGAGACCGTTGTCCAATGCAATATAAAATCTCTCGTCCCGACAAGTAAACTGTTGCAATCCGAAAACTTGATGTTCAATCCATCTAAATTCATATCGATTAAACATCTTCTGAATTTTTCTGGAAAATATATCAGTTTGGCATCGTCATCGTTTCTGGAGGAGGACATTGTTGCATTCATAAAACATTGGTTGAATGGAAATTATCCAAATTTGGAGGGAGCTGTTATAACTTCTCCAATGGGTGTGCTATTTGAAACAGAGAGAGTGTTAAATCAGTTTAACACGAAACAATGGAATTCAGCAGAAAGAGCACAGAACTTTATTTTCAACGCTTCGTAAGTTTGATTCCGGTTTTGTAGATCAAAATTAATATTTTTTTTCAGGTATAGTCTTGATCATATGAAGGAGTTCCCAATAATTGACTGTTCACAGGGACGTGATATCAAAAGAAGTGATGGCTTACTGGCGACGATTTTGTTCGGAGATAATAAATATGATTTTCATTTTTTGGTTTGGCACAATAGATTTCCATGATAAAATCTATTTTGTCTAAACTGTTTTAATGCTGCCTTATGTTTTTTTTTTGTATTCACTCTGTTATTCAAAAAAAAGAACTATATCCAGTCAGAAATAAATTCTCATGATATCCCTTTTCTCTTGAGACTTCCTTACGCAGTCCTCCTCTCAATATTGACCTCAACACAGCGGGTTTGTGTTTTTCTATGTCTTTTTCTAGTAGCGATTTTGTTACCGTAACAGGTTTAATTTTTTTTTTCAAATTTCATCCAACCAGAAATGAATGTATTGTTCAAAACGGTGAAAAAAGTAGACCGAATTTCAAAAAGAATTGAATGATCAGACCTGGAAGGAACATTTTAGGATAACACCATGAGTGTGCATGACATAAACACACCATGAATGTGAACGGCGTACACACCATGAATGTGCATTGAATGACACCATGAGTGGGTACGACATACACACACCTAGGGGTGTGTCCCAACAGGGTGGTAAAAAAATATTAAAATATCGCAAGCTCCGCCTCCTCGCCACCGCAGCTGCTATAAAAGACGGAGATCTTTTGGAAAAAGCTCATTTCACTTGCAAGTCTTCAATCAATCAAACAACAATATCCGGACGTGGAAAGGGAGGAAAAGGCCTCGGAAAAGGCCTCGGAGGAACCGTACGTCATAGGCTCGTGCTTCACAATGTCATCGAAGGAATCACAAAGCCAGCCATCCGTCGACTCGCCAGAAGAGGAGGAGTCAAACGCATTTCAAACCTCGTCTACGAAGAAACCCGTGGAGTTCTCAGGGTTTTCCTTGAAAACGTCATCCGCGACGCCGTCACCTACTGCGAGCACGCCAAGAGAAAGACTGTCACCACCATGGACGTTGTCTACGCTTTGAAACGCCAAGGAAGAACTCTGTACGGATTCGGAGGATAATTTCCTTCGCTTTCTGCAACCAAACCAACCACCAAACCCAACGGCCCTCTTTAGGGCCACAAATCTCAATAATCCTTATATTTTTCACGAATAAAAGCAAATATTTTGATTTCGCTAATCTTTTTTCCAGATCTTTCTAATTCAGAACAGTTCAAATCGTACGAGCATTATTAGACCTTTTATGGGAACAAACTGCTACAAGAAGAGTTGAAAATGGAGGCATATGAGATGAAGCAGTCAGACAAAAATATCTCATCACAGAAATCTAGTGTGCCAAACATAAAAATTGAAAAGATAATCATTTTCTCCGAATTGCATCGTTGCCAGCAAACCATCATTTCGTTCGATATCATATCCATTTGAACAGTCTTTTATTGGATATTCGTTCGTCTTTTCATCAAGATCATATCTGAAAAGGAAATGGGAGTTTTGATTCACGAACGCCTGAATCACGGTAAATTTTTTTGTACGTACAATTTTTTTTCTTGGTTTCTATGCTCCATCTCACATGGGCTTTTACAAATTTCATATTGCGTCTTTAAAATCTGACAGTGAGACGCGCTTAAGCCGAAGGAGCGCGCACCATGTTTCCAGAGCACTTTCAGTAATAACTTTCGATCAAATTCTGTCAATATTATATTCAACATGATGCGAAGAAAAATTTCTATTCAATTTGATTCAAAAAAAAGCTTAGGCCCTGATTTTTGATTTTTCAATAAAATGAGAAAAATGCCTACGTATCGCAAAGTCGCCACGCGATTGGAATGCGACCCTAAAGTAGAGCCAGCGAATGAAACATTTTGAAAACACGTACAAAAAAATTCACTGTGCTGAATGAAACTCACGATGCCTTGAAAATAAATTTCTGTGCTCTTTCTTCTGGATTCCATTGTTTCGTGTTGAACTCTTGCAATACTCTTTCTGCTTCGAATTCCCTTTCCAGCGAAGAAGTTATATAAACTCCCTCCAAGTTTGGAAAGTTTCCATTCAACCAATGTCTTACGAATGTAACAATGTTCTCCTCCGAGAGCGATGAGCGTTCCAAATTGATATATTTTCCAGTAAAGTTCAGGAGATGTTCAATCGATATGAATTTGGATGGATCAATGTACAAGTTTTCAGACTGCAGCAGTTTGCTTGTCGGACTTAGTGACCTTATACCTGATCTAATATCTGTTTCCAGGACGGGTTTTTCGAAGAAATCGTATAACTCGATCACTTTTTTCTCAGGAACACTTTCTCCTTCCAACGTGATGCATTGAACGTTTTTGAAACACGGCTCTGATAGGAACTGTTTGATGTCGGTCAATTTATTCAAATCGATCATAATATAAGTGATTCCAGCTCTGACCAGATCCAAGATGTAGTTGAAGAATAGGGAAGCTTTCTTGTATCCAATACATCCCAAGTAAATCTCATTTCCATCTTTTAGGTATCTAAAAACAGGAAATTTATGGGATTTAATGAAATTGAATTTGCCAACTTACCGACAGTTATAAACGGTGTCTCCAATTTGAACACTCAATTTTTCTGGCTTCTTTTCCCTAAACACCCAAATTAACGTTTGAAAAGAAACAAACAAGGATTGATGCGACAAGTCTACTTCAAAAGCATAGCCTCGTCTCTGTTTAAAGTGATTTGCGAAGCGTGCACTCTTGATGGCAAATGACACTTTTTTGATTCTTTCTCGCGTTTTTCTTGAACAAAATGATAAAGAAACAAGGGGAATTGGATCCAACTGTTTAATTATATTATCAAAAACTAGGAAAGGGTATCGGAATAGTTTCATTGTTAAGGGTTGAACTATGCGCGCGCACTACAATGAGGGATATGGTCCATCTTCAAACAGAGGTTCAATAGAGCACGCTTTCCCCTAATGGTCCGCTCACTGTATATTGATCGAGGCACTGTGCGCATACTCTTCTTCTTTGCTACTACGTTTCAATCACAATGAAACTATTCAAATTCCCTCTCCTTGTTTTCGATAATATAATTATACAATTGAATCCGATTCCCCTTATCTCTCTATCATTTTGCTCGCGAAAAACAAGAGAAAAAATCAAAAAAGTGTTTTTTGCCATCAAATATCCATGGAATGGGCTTGAATCTGTAGGAGAGCGAATTTATTACTTTGAAATGCCGTTCCCGTCGCAGCACACCCTGTGTGTTTCTTTCCGACCGTTTCCCGAGGAAAAGAAAAGGAATTTGAGAAGTTTCAGTGTTCAAATTGGAAACATCGTTTACGACTGTCGGTAAGTTATTAGCCTCATGGGTTGTGCGAAAAATGGCATCCGAAAAATGTTCGAAAACATTTTTTTTTTCGAAAAATTTTGGGACGAAAAATGAATTTTTTTCTATTCCAGTCTCGACCTTTTCAACAAAAAGCAACAAAAAACTTCGAAAATCACCGAAAAGTTTCATTTTTTTAGAATATTTTTTTCATAGATCGTCACTGAATTATCGATTTTTCGATAAAAATTTCAGATTCAAAAAAAATTTTTCGAATCCATTTTTTCGAAAATTTTTTGCACAACCAGATGACTACGCGCTCCATTGATGACGCCGTCCGGCACATTGGAAAAGCTAGACCAAGCCGTCATTTTGGATGTAATGGCCTAGCTTTTTCAACGTGCCGGACGGGGTCATCAATGGAGCGGATATTCAGTTTCATGTAATCCCATGAATTCCTTGTTTCCAGATACCTAATAGGAAGTTATCTGCCTACTATTTATTTGGGGCGTATTGGATACAAAAAAGCTTCCCTGTTCATCGATTATATTTTGGATCTGGTCAGAGCTGGAATCAATGCGATAGAGATCGAATTGAATAAATTGAACACTGGATTGTTATCCGAGCCGTGGTTCAAAAACGTTCGAAAAATCATGTTAAGAGGGGAAAATGTTCCTGCGGAAAACGTGATAGAGTTATACGATCGTTTCGATGAGCCCCTCCAGGAGACAGTTGTCGAATGCATTATGGATTCCCTCAGCCCAACGAGTAAACTGTTGCAATCCGAAAACTTGTCACTGGATCCATCTTGTTCCATATCGATTGAACATCTTCTGAACTTCAATGGAAAATACATCAGTTTGGAATGCTCATCGCTTCTGGAGGAGCACATCGTTGCGTTCATAAAACATTGGTTGGATGGGAACTATCCAAACTTGGAGGGAGCTGTTATAACTGCTGGTTTTTTATCGCCATTTGAAACAGAGAAAGTACTGAATGAGTTCAACACAAAACAATGGAATCCAGCTGAAAGAGCACAGAACTTCATTTTCAAGGCATCGTAAGTTTCGGTCGAGGATTTTCGGATGAAAACTCCTAATTTTTTTCAGATATAGTCGTGATCATTCGAAAGAATTCCCAATAGTTGACTGTTCAAAGGGACGTGATATCGAAAGAAGTGATGGATTACTGGCGACGATTCTCTTCGGAGATAACACTTTTGATTTTAACTTTTGTGTTTGGCGCACTAGGTTTCAGTCTTAAAGGAGGCCGGAAGGGAAAAAAATAAGTTTGTCTTAAAAGATAGGCCTGCTCAAGGATAGTACAACCCACCATATATGACAATCCATCTCGGTCCAGTTTTCTCAAAATTCGAGTTTCAAAATTAATTTCCATGTATAGCTATACGTTCTACCATTCTTCAAACTATTCTTTAAACTGAAATCATGTATAGGGATACGTTGAAATTTTTTTTTCGAGTTTTCTAGAGTTTGGATATAAGCGATCTGCTGACTGTTTAATGTATGTGGGTAGTCTACTCAAGGGCCCTGCTCACTTCTAAATTAATAAAAACAGATGGCCAAAATTCCCTTCGCTCCTCCTTTAAGATTATTCATTTCTTTGTTTCTAATCTGTTTTTTGTAATGATTAATGAATTTTCAAATCGAGTTTCCAGCCTCTTTCTGACTATGAAACAACGGGAACAAAAGTCATGTCATTGTTTGAAATATAGCTTAATTTTCTCGATTCACAGTCCCAGAAGTTTCAAATCCTATTTGGATTCCGGATTCATACATGTAAAGTTTTGTGCAACAATAAAAGTCTGTGACTTCTGTCCTCCTTTGAATGGAAATAAAATTCCAGTTTTCAGATACAAAATTGAAGAACAGGAACAACCCCGTAGAAGTGACATTTATTTGGGATGTATTGGATACAAAAAAGCTTCCCTATTCTTCAACTACATCTTGGATCTAGTGAGAGCTGGAATCACTTATATTATGATCGATTTGAATAAAGTGGATGATGTCAAAAAATTCATATCGGAGCCATGTTTCAAAAGTGTTCGAAAAATCCGGTTGAATGGAAAAACTGTTTCTTCAAAAAAAGTGACAGAACTATATGATCATTTTGAGAAACCATTACTCTATACAAGAATAATGCCAAAGTTATCATCTGGAATCAGTGCGAACTGTAAAATATTTCAAACTGATCACCTGTTATTCAATCATGCAGAAGACGTGATTACCCGGGAGCATCTTCTGAATTTGAATGGAATTTACATGTCTTTAGTACATTCTACACTTGATACTGAGGACATTATCGCGTTTATAAGGCACTGGTTGAATGGGAATAACACTAGAATGTGTGCATTTGGGATTCGTACAAAATCGAATGATGAGACTTTTGATAAGCAGAAGGTTCTGGAGGAATTCGATGCTAAGCCGTGGGATCCTACGAAAAGGTCACAAAACTTCATTTATGATTCGTGAGTTTTTACAGCGTTGAAAAAAAGAAAGAAACGACTTGACGGCCATCGGAATCGAACCCGCCTCGAAATTTTATAAAACAGCAGCGTTAACCACTACACCACGCGTGCTGCAACTGAACTCATGAAGAAATTTCAGAACGAGAAGAAATTTCAGGATGTACTACGCAATTGGAAGTCTTGCCCGTGATAGACCAGTTTTAGACTGCTCCGAGGATGCTGACATCGAAAGAAGCGATGGTTTACTTGCGACTATTTATTTCACTCCTTCTCAACGTGCTTTTCACTTTTTCGTCTGGCATAACAGATTCAACCAGTCGGTGTGGCCGCCTAACGGCGGCTCACCTCCTTTACTTCGTCGCTGCGCTCCTCAATGGCTCGCGGCTTCGCCGCTCGCTCCCCATTCCCAAAACTAATTCCTCCCTTTTAAAATTTCAAATGTTTGGGCGGAGTGCTGAGATGCTGATATGTTGAAAATGCTTCCATGAAACCAATTCTTTCTGAAGCGTTTGATTTCGGAACTTTTTTGCCTTTTTTTTCATGTTGCTTCAAAAAAGTTTCGTTTCCGTTTCCATGGAAATTGTTTTCCAAAAAATTTCTGTTTCCGTTTCGAGCGGAAATTTTTTTTAGCGTTCCGTGCAACACTGGCAGAGAAGAAACTTAAGCAAATTCAACGGAAAAGTTTCTATTAAAAAATTAATTTTTCGCAGTGTAAAATGTGGGGAATAGGATATAGGATCCTCCTCTGATTCTTTTTTGGTCAGCCTCAAACCTTTTCTCATTTTTTGGTCTCCTTGGGCCCGTTCAATCTGCTGGGCCCTTTTTTTAGTCAAAATTCTGCCTTTTAGGTTGTGTTATATTCACTTCTTTTTGGTTTGCTCACACTCTTTTGAAAACCAAACCCCATTTCAACGCTGTAAAGGATTGAGCGACTTACAAACAACAATCCAACAGTAAAGGTGTTTCAGAATAATGAGATAATGACGAAAATAATAATTCCAACATTAAATGTGCAATGATTTCAACTGTGACAGTTCACGTTGATAGCAGTGTTCCTCCCTCCAAGAAACATTCCGTGAGCCCTATCTAAGCAGAGGGCTCCCAGGACCTCAAAATGAAAAATGAAAAAGACGGGCATAAAGTTCGAATCGAGCTCTTTCGATATGTGAAAATCCCGTGCAAATCGGACCAAAACTGAGAGAGAGCTAGGCTCGGCGCCGGACTCACAAACAACATACACACAGAAAAGGTGTTTTAGAATAATAAGATAATGCTCGCGCTAATTTGTAATGGTTTGGTTTTGAAATAAACTGACGCTTTGACTTTTTTTTTGATTTGAGAAGAGAATGGATATCCCCCTCTTCCCCAAAATCGCGATTGTTTCGCCGTGACAATTTCTTGTCAAAAATTTTCACACTTTTCGCAATTTTCCAACTTTGCGCCTCTCCAGTTTTGCCAATTTTTAAGATTTTTATCTGAATTTTTTAGGGTGCATTGGAAACCGCTTCAGGTTTCTGGTGTAGTTTTCGGTGTTACGATCTGACCACTCTGGACCCAGATATTTCGAGAAAAGTACGTTGCGGAAAATGTAATAATTTTTGGAGTACTGAGAATTTCGCTAAAATCTTTTTATTTAATTTTTCATTGCTTCAGTTTACGAGATTTTGATGGGAAAACTGGAGAGCAAAATAAACTTCGGGAAAGCTATTGATTGAGCTAAAAAGTGATTGAATTGAAAATGAATTGAGAATGTAGGCCATAAAACAATAGGCAAAATTTACCTATGAAAAAGTTTTTCAATTCTTTCTACGAATTATTACGTTGACCTTAGGTCAAATTTGCTCCTCTCTCTCTCTTGAGTAAAAAGTGAAAAAATTTGGCGTGTTTCATTTCTAAAAAAAAGTATTTGGAAAATTGCAAAACAGCACCGCTGGTCCTCAACAGATGTCTATCGAATTTTTTAATTTTTTTTCTGGAGTATCCATTTGGCCGATGGTATCTGAAAAAATGGACTTTAAATGGTTTGACAAGTTTGAATTTGGTAACTCACCGACAGTTATAAGAGGTGTCTCCAATTCGAACACTGATTGTGAAGTTTTCCGAATATTTTCTAAAGTCTTTGGAAGTCGATCGTGAAGACACATACAGGATTTGTTGCGAGGGAAATTTCACTTTTGAATAGTTTCATTTTGACTGCGCGCACAGTCAATTAATGAAACTATTCAAATACCCTGTTCTAGTTTTCGATAATATAATCAAACAGTTGGATCCAATTCCCCTTGTCTCTCTATCATTCTGTTCGAAAAAAACAAGAGAACGAATCAAAAGAGTGAGATTTGCCATCAAGAGTGCACGCTTCGCAAATCACTTTAAACAAAGACGAGGCTATGCTTTTGAAGTAGACTTGTCGCATCAATCCTTGTTTTTTTCTTTTCAAACGTCAGCTTGGGAGTTAAAAAAAAAGACAGAAAAATTGAGTGTTCAAATTGGAGATACCGTTTATAACTGTCGGTAAGTTGCCAAATTCAATTTCATTAAATCCTATGGATTCCCTGTTTTCAGATACCTAAAAGAAGAAGGAAATGAGATTTACTTGGGATGTATTGGATACAAAAAAGCTTCCCTATTCTTCAATTATATTTTGGATCTGGTCAGAGCTGGAATCACTTATATTATGATCGATTTGAATAAATTGGCCGACATCAAACTGTTCCTTTCCGAGCCGTGTTTCAAAAACGTTCAATGCATCACATTGGATGGAGAAAGTGTTCCTGAGAAAAAAGTGATTGAATTATACGATTTCTTCGAAAAACCCGTCATGCAAACAGATGTTAGATCAGGTATAAAGTCACTAAGTCCGACAAGTAAGCTGCTGCAGTCTGAAAACTTGTACATTGATCCATCCAAATTCATATCAATTGAACATCTTCTGAATTTTAATGGAAAATATATCAATTTGGAATGCTCATCGCTCTCGGAGGAGAACATTGTTACATTCGTAAAACATTGGTTGAATGGGAACTATCCAAATTTGGAGGGAGCTTATATAACTTCTTCGATGGAAAGGGAATTCGAAGCAGAGAGAGTATTGCAAGAGTTCAACACGAAACAATGGAATCCCGCTGAAAGAGCACAGAACTTTATTTTTAAGGCATCGTGAGTTTCATTCAGGCGTTCCTGAATCAAAACTTATTTTTGAATTGAAGATAGCCAGGCTATCTTCAATTCAAAAATGAAATCCAAAAATTAACAAAAACAAACTAGTGATCCACCACCATATGAATCAAAACTCCCATCTCCTTTTCAGATATGATCTTGATGAAAAGACGAACGAATATCCAATAAAAGACTGTTCAAATGGATATGATATCGAACGAAGTGATGGCTTACTGGCGACGATGCAATTTGAAGAAAATGATTATCTTTTCAATTTTTATGTTTGGCACACTAGATTTCCATGATAAGATCTTTTTTGTCTGACTGCTTCATATCATATGCCTCCATTTTCAACTCTTCTTGTTTGTTTCCATAACAGGTCTAATAATGCTCGTACAATCTGAACTGTTCTAAATTCTGCCTTTTTGAAAACCCTCTTCCGTTAACAAAGATGTTGCCTCCGAGCTATTAGCGAAATATAATGGGACATATTCTAATCTTGCGAATCAAAAAATATACAAAAAAAATCAATAAATAGTTTTAGTTCGAAGTTTTGCAATTTTCAAATCATGGAACAGAGTCAAATTAATCAAACAGCCATATCCATCGCAATCTTTCCATGGCACTTGTAGTCGTCGAGAACAATCATGTCGGCGATGAAGTCGTCGATTGAGGCGACGTCACGGGTGAATCGAATCTTCGGGAATGCGTACGGCTCGCGTTCCAGTTGGATTTTGAGCGCCTCCTCGTGGTTCGTGTAGACGTGCGCGTCGCCGAGAGTGTGGACAAGAGTACCGGCTTTCAGGTTACACACTTTGGCAAGCATATGGGTCAGGAGACCGTAACTGGCAAGGTTGAATGGCACGCCGAGGCCCTGGAAATTTAGAACTTGATTATTTTTCTCTCTGCGTCTCTAGCAGGGTTGCAACCGGCCGGGCCGGGCCGAGATTATTTTTCCTCCGGCCCGGCCCGGCCGGCTCGGCCCGTTCGGCCCGGAAAATTACCGCGAGTTTCGAAAAATCGAAAAATTATACCCTAATTTTGTGCTCAAGGGATATATTGAGCATAAAAACTGTAGTTTCAGGTTTTTAAAGGTGCTTCTTATCAAAAAATGTTGAAATTCAGAAAAAAATTCAAAAATTTTCAAAAAAAAAATTACAAATTTTTGAATCCGGGCCGGCCGGGCCTGGTTTTTTCCCCTCAGCCCGGCCCGGCCCGCCGGCCAGCCCGTCAGATTGCAACCCTGGTCTCTAGTATGTACGTCGTAGGTAGATACTCAACTGCTATGGGGTGATCAACTGCTATTTTGTAACTACTATAGTCTCAACTGCTATATTTGGCCCTTCGGCTATGGATCAACTGCTATTTTCGCCACTTTTGATGTTTCACCTGCTATGGCAACTGCCTCGGGCTATAGCAGTTGATTCATAGCAGAAGAGCCAAATGTAGCAATTGAGACACCTCCATAGCAGTTGAGTATTTTCCTACATCGTACAGGGTGGCGCACAATTACCCGTACTAAACTTTGCTGGTGTGCTATGGGTGCGAAAGTAATTTTTATGACAAGAAGTTTTCATAAACACGTTTCAACACTCATAAATAAGCCGCTTGTCAATTTCTAGACCAAACTGACTTTATTGGGCTTTTTTATACCATGAGGAACTTAGGCAAACAGCTTTTGCACAGGAAAATAGCAATTTTAGTGGTGAAAGAACTGAATAGAACTCAAAGATGTTTATAAAGTAATTCAAGATATTGATGATAAATTGTAAGTACACATAGGTTCTTCATTTCCAGAAACTTTGGATGTCATACCCACTCTGGAAGTAAACAAATTTTTACAATTTCCAAGAGTGGTTTTCACCGGCACGCACTTCAGTGTTGCTACAAAGTCAACGTTTGAGCATCTGAGATTCCGCTCAAAAGTGATTGTGGACTGCCAAACATTCAGAAAATGTGAATGATATCTTGAAAAATTATTCTCAACTATTCCGAGATGTGTTTTTAAAAAATTACGACCCTCTGTTGACAGTCAAGTTTTAGTCGATATTTTCATTGAATTTTCGATTTTGTGAAAAATCTTCTCTGGAAAAGCTGAAATTTCATCGAAACTGTTACCAAATGTATACATGAGTCTTTTGATAAAATTTGACAACTATTTCTAGCATATAAAATGGTTTGAACCTACTCCCCAAACGCAAAATTAGTTCTCTCTGTTTCTGCGGCTGATATTAGCAGTTTGGAAGTACGTAGTTGAGAGCAAATATCTATAGAATGAGATGCAAGGATGTCCCTCGTTGCGCGTTTCCCGCGCCGAAAAGGGGGCGGAGCCTCGTGTATTTGCCCTGTGTAGAGCATCTCATCATGTATGTCCCGTGTTGCGCCTGCGGCGACTGCAAAATACGAGGGCCCCCCTTCTATTTTGCAGCGCCTCAGGCGCAACTAGGGACATACATGATGAGATGCTCTACACAGGGCAAATACTCTAGTGCTACGGTTCTCCGGTGCTACAGATCAAGTGCTACGGTGTGATCAGGTGCTACAGGGGAAGTGCTGATGGCTCAAGTGCTATGACTCATGGCTCAAGTGCTATGACTCATGGCTCAAGTGCTATAGATCAAGTGCTATAAATCCGTCTCTAAGCCTAAGCCTAAGCCTGAAAGCCTAAGCTTAAGCCTAAAATCCTAATCCTAAGCCTAAAAGCCTAAGCCTAAGCCTAAAACCTTAGCCTAAGCCTAAGCCTAAGCCAATAGACATAGCACTTGAGCCAATAGTCATAGCACTTGAGCCATGAGTCATAGTACAAAAGTGGCGATTATAGCACTTGATCTATAGCACAAGAGCCAAATTTGGGAAAATGGGCGTGTAGCACCAGATCACGCTGTAGCACTTGATCTGTAGCACCGGAGAACCGTAGCACTAGAGTATCTACCTCTACACAGTTCAAATTTTTCACGAATGGAATACACATATGTGAAAATATGAAAATGATTTTTGGTGATTCATAGTTGAGTTTCAACAGAATAAGAACTCTCAGAACCTGTGGAAAGCCGCGTGCCAAGGCGGATGATGATTCTGAGGAAAACTGGCAGACAGCAAAAATTCAAAACTCGCTTATGGCTTGAGGCTAACTAAAACTTGTTTGTAAAGTATCAAAGTATTTGAAAACAAAATTTCTAGTTGTTCCGAGTCTCAGAACTGAAGTTAGACAGTATGCAACCAGTACGGGTAATTGTGCGCCACCCTGTATATTGTTAGCTTTCTCCGCGTCTCTCATTTTTCCACTGTATTTTGCATTGCGGCCCCCGGTTTTTTGCGCTGCTCAGAGGCTCAAAACCAGTCGATAACATTTTATAAAAATTCGAAAACAGAAAATTGATTGCGCTGAAAAACGGAAAGGAAGCCCCTCCCATTTTGCAACTTCCTCGCACATTATTTCAATCCTCTCCGTTCCAGCATGATTCTAAAGTCACGGGAAAATTTGGAGTACCAAATTTTTTTTTTC
>GL380136.1:0-33693 GCA_000143925.2 Caenorhabditis brenneri
TGGCTCAAATTTTTTTTTCAGAGTGTCCTATTGGTCGGTCATATGCTCCCAAAAAATTAGACCTCAATGATCACTTTGGGCAAAGTTACAGAACCCTCGAAAAATGGCTAAAAACTGACTTCGGGACTCGAGGAGACTCGAGAAGAAATGGCTTGTTTTAGGGCGGTTTTCGAGGGTTCTGTAACTTTGCCCAAAGTGATCATTGAGGTCTAATTTTTTGGGAGCATATGACCGACCAATAGGACGCTCTGAAAAAAAAATTTGAGCCAAATCCCAGACTTTCGATTTTTTTCAACAGGGGGGACCCCATGAAAAAGTGCCAAAAATCAGCATATTTTGGCTCAAAAACCCCCGGGGGTCCAAAAATTTCCTTGAAACACTATTATTAATCGATGACCAGTACCATGAGATAGTTTTTTCCGCAATTTAATTTTCCGTCACTAGTAATAAAATTTTCGGGGAAACGGGAAAAACTGAAGAAAAAAATTAAAAACTCATTTTTTGGTGTGATGCAGTCGAGTAGGAATTTTGATGTCAACATGAAAAAAGTTCAAAAACATATGGGGAATTCATTTCTGAAAAGTTTTCGACTCTATCTAAAAAACTAAAAATTTTGGCTTTTCAACTTTGACGGTCTGCTGTAAATCTGGAAGGGGGCGGGGCCAAAATTAAAGTTGTGTTTTTTCATAAGAGGGGTGAGGGTAACCACCACACATAATATCTAAGCTCTGCCATTCGTTTCATACATGTGTGCCCCAGTGATATCGACTCTACCAGAAATTCTCTCTTAAAACGAACTGTTTCTAGAATTATACCGGATTTATATCTGATAATGAGGAGGTAGATAGTAACTCAAAAATAACTGGAAAGAAGATTTTCATTCAGAATACAGGAACAAAAATAAAAGTTTTCGCTGAATTTAGTTCCTTGTTACCCTTATTGCTCTTCTTATTAGTATTGTGACTTTTGTATCAACGGTTGTCTTTCAAAAACATCGCGGCCGCTGATAAACTACAGTTTTTCTTGTTTTTACGAGCTACACACTGAAAACTCAATACTATACCGTCGAAAATTTTTAATGGAACAAATTATTCAACAAGACAAACTGTAACATAAAAACCGAATTTTCAGCTTCAAGTAGTAGTTAGATCATAATAACGACTCGATCATTGATAAATGGTAAAAATGCTTTAGATCTTGGATTGAAATTATAGCAAATTTCATTTTTGTTTTAATTCTGAAGATGTCATAGAACAAATAAGGATCTCATTCTGTACTGATTATTTTTCTTCCGTCCCTCCATTTCAGCGAACATTAAGTTGTTTTCAGAAAAAAAAGATGAGCCAAACTTGCACAGTCTCTCTCTCTCCGCTTAGCCGTACCACTCAAAGAAGACAGTGTTGAAAAACATTTTTAGACAAGACGCTTGTGCCATGCAGTACCTAAATAATAATCGAGTTAGGGTAGGCAATACAAAAGTGCAGCCAATCATTTTTAAATATTCATTTCAAAGTTTCGAAAGTTACAACTTTTCTAACAGCTTTGGTTTCAAAGTTTTCATTTTTGTGGTAAAGCTTTCTATCGACTATTCTGAGCCCCGTTATCCGTGCAATCAATTTTGTACCCCAATGGGTCTTACGTTTTTTTGCACGTTTTCTTCTGCAAGGAATCGTTTGGTTTCTATACGAAACTCTATTTCTGTAACTAGAATCATATCAAGTGTCAAACATCTCGTGTTCAATAACGCTTCACTTTGTACTTGAACACTTCTGACTCACAAAACCACTCGGAATTAGAGTTTCTCGTGCGAGCCCGTGAACGTCTGTTCCAACCAAATTGTTTTATTACTAGTCAGAAACTACCTACTAAAGTCTGGATTACCTTTTTTGGAGGGGTTCAAGGTGGCACGATGGCACGGGAAAAAGGCGGTCCTTGGGTTTGTCAATTTAAGCCCCTTCAAATGTTCTGAGAGTGTTCATTTTAATCTGATTACTCATTCTGTTTTACGAATTTAGTTTTCTTCTTTCCTCTTTTCCTTGTGAGTTCAAAAAAAGTGTTCTGTTGACTGGTCAGCGGATGGGATAATCCACTTGAAAATTCAGCTGTAGAGTGGACAGCTGAAAATAACGAATGATGGAAACCGCTAATGCTGACTGAATGCATTGAAATTTGCCGTCTCAATTTAATAAACATTGATTATTGCACAACACTCCCCTCCCTCTCTTCTTTGGCATTCCATTCCCGACTGACGGAATGAAGCCGAATTTGTGAGCAGTGGTCAGTGAACAAGGAGGTCTCTTTCCCTCAAACACGCGCGGCATCACGCGGAAAGAAAAGCTCCCTCAGGCAAAGATGCGCTGTTGCGCAACGCCTGAAATTGAAAGACGACGTCTTGAATAGGAAGTGTATCAAGATGAGAGAATAGGGGAAAAGAGTTCTGAACATCCTTCCGCGCGGCAGCCATATCCTCGTTTTTATTAATTG
Source organism: Caenorhabditis brenneri (assembly GCA_000143925.2). Classification (NCBI taxonomy): domain Eukaryota; kingdom Metazoa; phylum Nematoda; class Chromadorea; order Rhabditida; family Rhabditidae; genus Caenorhabditis; species Caenorhabditis brenneri. The sequence goes on from GL380136.1 coordinate 2,485, forward strand.
CCAAAGCGGCTCATGCGGAATATCGCATTTCAAATCTCGCGCAACTTATAACGCAATGAATGCAATGGTAATAACTCTTGGAAAAGTTGAAGGCTCTTGGGAATTGTTGAGGAGGATATCTGAACTTTGTATCAGAAATCTGAGAAAAAAGGTTGAGAGTTCCTACTAGGAATCTTCGGAGTAAATATGATCCAGAAGTACGAAGAACAGTTTTCAGAAACTTTGAAATTTGAGATTGAAGATTTTCAGTGTGACCAAAATCTTGGTCCCCTAATTTCCAAATATTCACATTTTCACCAATGAACGGATGTCCGTTTACAATGTTTTTCGCTATACGAATCTTCATCTTCTCCTCTTTTTTTTGTTGTGCTGGTTCTCTCGGTTCATCTTGTCGGACGTCGGTCGACGTGAGGTGAATAAGGAGAACCAGCAAAAAAGCAGCGGAAGACAAGGATTATGTGTTCCATCGGTGGACAAGCGGGTGGGGGAGAGGAAAGAAAATAAGAACGACATTCAAAATTGGATGGAAAAATAAAGGAAAAGCTGCTCAAGGCTTTCGGACACGTATGATATATGCATTTGAAATTGACTCGGTTAGATGTCAGTCAATATGTTTCTTCCGTGCGGATTTTTTGAAACGCGGAAAGGAGATTGCAAGCGATTTAGATTATTTTCTTCGTTTGAACGCAGTTTCGAGCTGTTTATTTTGAAATTATTTTTTGATTATTTGTTCCGTTTTTCATATTTTTCATCCAAATTTCCATAAAGTATATTATTTGTGCAGCCGGGAAGATAAGTAAATCACTTTGTCTCACGATTAGTTTTTGTCTTGGGAACTCGTACGTGCATCGTTGGGTGTTCTCAGAAAATTCCAGACCTGAGCCTGGATTTAAAATGATCGACTTTGTGACGATTCTTCAAAACTGTTCCGCGTCCAAATTGGTTTTTTTTTCGTTCTTCATAACGATTAATTGAGAACAGAACTACCGTACACCCGACAATTTCCTTTTGAGATTCATTGAAGAAGATACCTTCCGCAGAAGATTCTGTTAATATACTCAAGAACTTCTTCTCCCATATCTTCCATTTTCATTTTAAGACCCCTCTATCACGTTTTTTCCTTGATTTCCAGTTTGGCTCCTCCCAATCATACGACTCTTCTTCACAAATGAAACATAAAGTTCAGATGTAAAAATGAGTTTGCTTTTCCAAAGACACATAACACACGTATTGTTATCATTTGTGTATGCGAGGGTGGTTTCATGATTGAATCCAAACAAATAAATATTCAACTCGATTCAACTGAATGTTGAAAAGAAGGGGGAATGCGAGAGTCTTGGTGATAACCCGGTATGATGTTTCACGCTTTGACCATTTCAATTCGTACTGTGTATACAAAACAGTCCCTTTCAACAATTTTGACCCGCCCTTGTCCGAAAACGGAAATGGATTTTGTTTGGTCCTATAAAATGGTTTAAAATGACTGGTGGTGAATCAAACACTAATAGGCTTGTCGGCTTGTCGGAATTTGTGTGGAATTTCGGAGCGTGCCACTGAAAATGGAATTAGGGGCGAATCATTCTGCCAATGTTCACCCCCCGCCACGGGTCCGTCCTGTCCCCCAATTTCTCGTTAGTGTGTGTTCAATTTTGCGATGGCGCAACGGGTGGTCACTTGTCCAGAGAAAAAGGGTCCCATTGGCAATTCGAGATGGACAAGAAAAGAGAGAGGGACCCTTTCCTCTCCCGAGCTTCTCTGCGTCTTATATACACTGACCATTCTCTAACAGAAGCTCTTCAAGACTTCTCAATGGTCCCTCTGAATTTGAGAATGTCTTTCCGCGCGCTCCCTTCTTCAGACGCGTCTCGCTCCGCAGACCGACCGACTCATCTCAAAAATTCGCGTGGTGCTTTTCTAAAAACGTTCTCGTTTCTCTGAAGCTCTCTCACGCTGGAAAGGCAAATAGCCATTCTATCATCGTCTGCCGTCTATAATTCAAGAGTGTATGTGTGTTCCCAGAGATCGTCATTCAAAATGATGACCACCTTTTCACGAGGAAAAAGGTGAAATTGTTAGCAGCCAGTTAGCTATTGTGTGTGTGAAGGTCGAGGTGTCGGAAAACCGAGTGGAGAGAATTTTTGAACGAAACTCTAGAAGATACTATGGAAAGTTGACACCCCTCGCGGAAAATGGCGCGGAAAACGAGAAGGGTTTCGCGGTTTCGCAACATTGCTACACCGGAAGTGAACCTCGACTACGTTATTCATCTAAAAACTGAATAGGCGTAGGAGTTGAGGAGAAACGTTACGGATGATGTGAAATTCTGAAATAGAATTGAACGATTCGAAAAAAAAAGTGATTTTCTCACTTGCTGAAACATTGAAATTCAAAGTAGGATCGGTATCAAGTTTTATCATAATATTTGGCAAACAATCACGTTCCAAAAATTTGAAAACATTCGAACAAAAACAGTGACAGTTTTCGTATGTATTATTTTCGAAGGTCCCTATGTTCTCTATATCTTTGTACTCATTAGAGGAACAACTATTCCAATTCCGAAAGCTTCCGCACCACTAATCTTTATGTTTATCTCAATTATTCACATCTGATTGCAAAAACAAAAAAGTGGACATGCACTTTTATCGATATGACACCCGCTCTTATGATTTTCATAATTAGATTCGAGTGACCAGCAGGTGATAATCTGATAATCCTGAATTCGATGAACATTTCTAATAAACTTTCTGATTCCCGCCTGAAAACTCTGCTCTTAGGAACATCTAAAGAATATGATGTATGCGTCTGAGCCCTTTGTGTTGTCCATCATGTTGACGTGTTCTCTAAAGAAAAACAGCACATGCTGCCGATTAGACTGACCACTACTTGATGCATCTAGAATCCGATGACGAGAGAGAGGGAAACGCGGCAAAAAATAGCTGCACGCCTCCTACCACTGCTCCATATGCAATTTAATTTTGCTGACCGCTCAGACCTCGACGTGTTTGAAAAACACCAGAAACGACCACCCATATATGACATTCTAGGAGAGAGAGTAAGTAAACAAACAGTTTTTGGTGCATAGAACAGGCTTCTTGAATTTGTTTTTCAAACACTTTCGGAACTTCAATGCCCTATAACCTAAAAAGGGAGGGCTCTAGCATTTCCGCTATTATGAACATTGACAAATATTTGGATGAATAAGGAGGGAGGAGTTGAAGATGGAGAAACAACGGGAAGTGGAAAGGAAAGCGAAACCTTAACGTCAAGCTAGAGCCAACTTCCACTTTTCCCTACCTTTGCACCAAAAGTACACAAAACCATCGAACTGTTGACTGTCGCCAAAAGATGAAAGTTTGTTGATCGGTTGACTGTTTCGGTAAGCTGAAGCTGGACGACAAGGAAACAAGCATCCCTTCGGAATGTAATCCTCATGTGCTCTTCATTTTGGGCAATTGAAAAATGAAAGGAAGGATATTGCATTTCTGGATGGGAAGAATTAGAAATCAGTGTTCATATATGCCTTATTCAAAAAGTGCAAGGATTTAATCCTAGGTGAATCTTCCCGTAATCTGAAAGGCTTGACCACTTGCAACATAGGAAGCATTAGATGGACACTGCTGCCCTTTCACTAATCCTCCCTTAAGAAATGAAATTAAATAGGAGCAAGGGAGAAGATGAAGAGGAACGTCTGGAAAAATTGATGCAATTTGAGCAGGAAGGAAAAATGGACGTCTTTGGTGTATATGTAACATTTCTTCATATTCCAGGAGACCCCTAAATTTTTTTTCTGGAAAATTGGAAGCAAACAAAACTGTTTCAAATGATGATTGGCAACTCGAAGACAGATGTTTGATAAAACTAATGGTCAGTTGACTGACCCCTACTTGTTATTTCGAGTTATTTCAATCTAGAAACTATGAGTCTTATCAGTTAGTTCCAAGTCGAAACGCGGACACAATTATCAGCTGCTTTTGACTGAGTGACCAGTGCGTTATCAGTTTATGAAGTGTTTTGAAAACCCTCTCCTCTTATTCCATTTATTCATTTTCCGTTTCATTCGTATTTGTTATTGTTGAAAACTCAAAATTTCTAAACTACTACTATACGGTAGCTCTTTATATTTTTCTGAAACATATGGTGTTTCCACTATTATGCAATTCTCCTCATTCTTCAAAACTTTTCAAAACATTTCAAAACAAATTCATTGAAGTGAAAAGCGAACACAAAACTTTGCTCTCGGTCCCTGCCCTCGCTTTTCCGCGTGCCGTCAAAGTGACCGACTGACCAGAGCATCTATCATGCACACGCTTTCTGCATAGCTTATTTTCTTTTTGAGCAATACATTCCGATGCTCAAAAATGGCGGTGCGTAGGAAGTGTTGTTATACAGTAAGGCTTACTGTTCAATGTTTTTCCTCCAATTCAATTCTACAGATTACACATAAAAGTACGTTCCCGTCTTAGTCAAGTCACAGTCAAATTATGACTCACGTGTCTCCCCGTTCCTATTTCTTTTATGAAGAGACCGCCATCTTGAAATGTTATGATAACCTCCCTGAGAGTACCCACCAAAGTAAAGTTTGCAGTTAGCTTGCAAGTCATATGAATAGACACTGAATGGGAAATCAAATGAAGAGATAATTTTCTCTTCAATTCTCCTTAAATCACTTTCCGCTTCATTCCACGAGTCGACGCTTCCTATTCCGCGGAAATGAGGTTGAGCATGGCGGGAAGAAAGTGCTCCTGATTGCGTAACTATTTCGTTCCCCCTTCTTTCCGCGCGCTTCCTCACTCGTTGCGTCAACGCGGATGGACCTTAAAGAATAGAGAGAAGAAGGTCAGCAACTTTTCTTCTTCTTCTTTTCTCTTGAAAGGGGCGTGGCCTAATGGTTCAGTGAACAAAACTTTGCGGAAGGTTCGCGGTTGCCGCGTGCGGAATCCGCATTCTCGCCTTCCGCGCCCATCGTTATTCTGTGCGGTCCCCAACTAATTGTTAGAGAAGCAAGAGTCCCGGGGCAGCGGTTCCCCTCTCTCAAACTCCTCTAGTCGTCTTTCGTCCGCGGTGTGGCGTCGACCGCTTCCTTTCCGCATTCGTTCTCTTCTAGCCTTGTCCGCTTCCCCACCGCGCTCTCTCCGCGTCGCGGGAACTCTTGCACAATATTTCTCTGCCGCTCCCACGTGAGCCTCCGCGAGCCCTCACTTTCTCGTTCTGGTCATTCAGTTGCCGCTTCGTCTTCGTCATCGAGGCGGGAGGGGGAAAGAAACAGCCCGGGAAGCTAGGAGGGTCCGCGGAACCACTCAGTTTTCTAACGGAGGTCCCACACATGCGGAGAGACGCACATCCCATTTGCATATTGCGCAATCAAGATGACATTCACGTTTGAAACTTTCCGCAACACTTTCCGCGCCTGTCCTCTTTTTCTTCTAGGGTCTTGAACACCATCTCGTCATCTCTTAGTCATCACACGTCTCCATTCCTAGGTGTATTGTAAAAAATGGAATGTAAATGTCATTCTTTCAAAAATAAAAAAAAATGAAATTGAGTGGTACCGTACAAGGCTCTCCTACTATATTCGTTTGACTTTTGATTTTCATTTTTAGGTCTCACTTCTTTTTTCTTTTGCTCATGCATGTTTCGTCTTATTTTTTTATCTATTTTTTTTCATTAAACTACTGTATTCATCCTACATTATCTGATCATTCTAAAAATTCTTAAGTTATCACAGTTGATGATGCGATTCTGTAGTATGATAGTATCAACTTTGATTCCTTCTGTCCTAATTCCTTCACAAGTCCTGTTGAAACATTATCTCAAATTTCAATTTGTCATTTTTCTTTGACTTTCTATCTACCCCTCAATTATTCTATGAAGGTTACAGTAGTACAAAGCCCTGTTCTTTTTTTCTGCAATTATAATTTTTAAAGTCGTTTTTTATCTTATGACATAAAACTAACGGGAACTCTACCAAAAACACGTGAGGGCGAGAAAAAAGATGAAAATAATGATAGCTTCACTTTGTTTCTGTTCCTCCCCTCATTGACTCTCGAGTGTCTGAAGAGATAAATTGCCTAGGTGTTTTTTCAGCAACCTGTCTGCCTACCCTTGTCTGATTGGAGCTTTCATCTTACTCATTCACCAAATCAACTTTAGGAACCCCCAGAATGCGTTTTAAGCACAAGTAGATAATGATAGGGTAGAACTAGAATGCCGTAATTTGAGAAAGGTTAATCAAATTTCATTCGAGTTAGGAGAGAAAATCCCATAATTATAGGAAAGGTTTTTGCTGAAATGTCAAAATTTTCATTTCGAGGCGTTCGTGAAGATTCTCAGAATGAACTTCATGGTTTGAAACAGAGGAAGATCTCAAATTTTTTGAATAGAGATTGGCACTTCCGGAAGAGTTTTTGTTTTGTTTCTGCGTCTTGAAACTGTGAAAATCGAAACATCAAAGGAAAAAAGATTTCATAGCTTCAATATTCAAAAACAAATGTTTGTTACTCCAACTTAATTTTTTATTTGAGAACGTTTTAACCAGGCTATTCTCTGTGGTTACTGTAGGTGCAAAACTACGAACTCGTACAATTCTTCAACGTTACCCAATCTTCGATGCAGCCGCCTTCTTACTTTCATCCCGAAAGTTCTTTTTTTTTTCTCTCTACCGGTCATCTTTTGATGCCTGCCCTGAAGCTTTTACACACTAAACAGTGTAAAAAAGCTTGCGGACAGTTCAATAAAAAATGAAGAAAAAAGGTGCGCAAATGTTCTTGGCCGACAAGTAGCTCGACACGGTAAGCGTTTGTTAAGATTTAGAGATTGTTTTCGACGCGCTTAGATGAGTTCAGCTCCTGGGTGCCCCACTTCGAGAGCACGCAACCTGGGGAGGGTGCGCAGGATGACGGTCTCGCGTGTTTGTTGACCGCCGGTAGGCTTTCTTATCACTACAGTTAACTTCCGTCTCTCTTCGGTTAACCCCCCCCCCTCTCCAAATTTGTCGTCGCCCCGTTTTAACTTTCCTCCAAGTTCTATTTTTTTTGATTCATCGTATTTTTTTTTGTTTTTTGAAATTGCTCCTCTCATCTATGCTTCTTTACTCTTCTTCTTGAATCTCTTCGAACATTAAACTGACCCTCCCATTAATGTTGTTGTCAAACGAGAATCCCGAGAGCTCATTTGTCTAGCTAGCATTTCTTTGACCCATGAAATTTAACAATTTTATTGGTTTCTCCGCTCGGCGTCAGTTTCACGGGTCCCGGAAGCAGACACTTGCAGCTGATGAACGGGAAATCAAGAATCAAGAGAGATAGATTGAAAAGATATTGTGGTATAGATAATTGGGAAAAGAAATATCGAAAACTTGATGATAGATCGAAAAAAACACCAATAAAAATCGGGGTCGAGAAAAAAAAATCAGAACACTAAGTCTTAACGATAAATTTCAAATTTTAGTTTACAGAAGATTACGATAGTTTCAAGTTTAAAAAACAGGATCTGTAAGTATCACACAATCCAAATTTTTTAGACTTCCAGTTTTCATCACCCCCTTAGCGATCAGTTTTTTCTTAATCTTAGCTGCCAACTACGTAATTCGAAGTTCCCACAATTTGACTTTACGATTTGAAAACAATTTCCAAGAATCTCAAATTTTCCCACAATTATCTGTATCAACTTTCCCATGATATGATGTCATATCGATAATTGCTCCATCACAAACTTCTCGAATCCTTCTTCCACACTACCTACTTTTTCAATTTCAAAAAATTTAAATACGGTCACGGTAGTGAAAACAGTGTTTGAAATACGGTTTGACACACTTTCCTCTTCACTAAACTGTTGAATATTCAAATTTTGAAAAGTGAATTCTAGGTGCCGACACTTTAGGTAATAAGTGAGATAAAGGTGCGTAATCCGACGGGCGCGCGAGAAGGGGGGTTTGGTGTGCCTTCTCAATTTGGCAGGCAGCCGTTCAAACCACCGCCTGTTACATACTGTTTGCTGTATCTGAACCCCCGGGCCGTCTCCTCTCTCCGAAGCGATGACCAGCTAGCTGGCGGAACGCAACCACGAATACAAATATATACCGTCTATCCAAATATCGTTTACGAGTTGTTTTGCAGTTGGTGCCTCGAACCTGAGTGCGTTCGTTCAAGAGCTCAATGCTAGGGGGGAAGAGAACTCGGCACTGGGTTAGAACAAAGAAGCTGCCAGGCAATTTATTTTATTTTGCATCACTTCACTACTTTTTACTCTTTTTTCATTTGTCACAGTTCCTCAGCTTGTCTAGAAGTCTATTGACTACTTGTGGTCAAGCGCATCTTGTTGTTGTTTTGGCACTGTGTTGTTGTTGACAGCTCAAGAAATGTCTCATTTCGCATTCAACGACAATTCGGTTTTCCAGTCTTTTTCGCTGCTGTTCCAGTCTTTTTCAGGATCATATCGTGTGAAAAAAGTGACCCTTAATTAGTTGTCCGTTGTTTTCCGCTTTTGTTCATAGATACTACTATTTGCTCAAATATATTTTGTGTGTACTGTATTAGTATACACAGTTTTCATTTATCTAGATGATTGACCTTTCAAAAGTGCAATAATCATTGTTCTCTCGGTATTCTTGATTCTTGAATTATTCCTATGTTTTTTTTTCCAATTTAAGATTCAACCTTTTTTCAGTTTTTTCATTATCAAGTCATCTCATGTTTTTTCCAACTTCGCATTCATTCTAGAAATCTTGATAAGAAAAAACCTAGACTCCGCCTGACCAGCAATCTCTATTAACTCTATTCTGCCAAGACCACCTACTCTGAAAAACGAATATTGTCTGGGGGAAGGAAATGATGGCCATTCGGTCCCAGTCAATAAAACCATTTCCTAACCTTTTTGACCCAGTAGGCCAGCTCCCCGAGCATTCCAAAAGAAGTTCCTAGAGTTCTTCCAGTTTTTTGATAGAGAGTAGACGAATTTCTAAATAGCATATTCAGTTCCTCCTTATGTTGCAAAGAAACAATTGTCTCCAATTTTTCACTTTCAACTAAAGATTGGGACTAATAATATTTTACCGTAATCCTCAAATCCTGAATTTTTGTTTGTTGTTTTTTAGGATATGATCATAACTTGGATTCCAATGGCAAACTCACTTTCAGTGTTTCAAAAATATTTTATGATCTTGTTAATCTTTGAAAAAACGAACAACTACTAGTTTTGTGTCTTTCAAAACCTAACTTTATTGGCCGCGCACTTTTTTCTTCGAAACGAGATCGAACTTTATTTTCAAGTTTGAGATTCAGTGATGCTGGTCAGAATTTTTTTAGCCTTATGGTGGTTACCTTTTTTTCTTTGAAAAATATCACTGGGAAGGCCTTTTATAGGGGGAGGTTTCTGTTTGACACTACAACAGAGTTTCAATATTTGTAGTTCAAAATCCTTTTTTTTCGACCAAATACTTTTTCATTAGTCTGTTGCCTCCACATCCTTGAATTACTCACAAAGCAACAGTACCAACATATCATGTCCACCCTTATAATGCTACCTGATTCATTGTTTACTTTACCTGTTATTTCACTTCCTTTATGTATCAAATAGGAACATCTCCTGATTAATTTTTTCTAATTACTATGTGCTTCTTTTTTCCCTTTCATCGCTAAGGTCAGTGCTACCTAACCTCCTTTAACCTCATGCCACATCACGTCAGCTCTCAAATACGATGACGAAAGGTCTCGAAGGTATATAGCAGGTCATACAAAAAAAAACGAGGCGGAGTCCGCGCGGCCACTCTTCCGGTCATTTTCCCTTTCTCAAGTTACCTGGCGACGTTGGCAGGCGGAAAAAAAGTCCGCGAGTGGTGGGGAGTGCAATTTCGCCATGAGCATTGCCAATCTCCTAGGTTTTTTTGAGGGGCCGCCGGGAGAGATCGAATGAACTGCGGAGAGACGGGAAGCCCTAACGGACCTCGAGAACTTTTTTTCCGCTGCCATTGCTTGCCGCAGCGGCTCCGCTCCTCAACCGCCTGCTTTTCCTTTTGGTTGACCACTACTACGATTAAACAAGTGGTCAGCTGAGCTGAGGTGGAAGGAATGTTATTCGCCTACTATTTTTCATGCATGATGAACAGTGAGAACTTTTATTTTTTTAAGATTCGTACTCTTACATATCCTAGAGTTCATCATTGTTCAATCTTATTCTGCCATTAAAAATATTAGCTCACTTTTTTTGGTACCGTATTCCTGAACAACCTAATCTCAAATTCAATGAATAAGTAAGATCTTAAGTAAGATGATGAACGCGGGTGTCCAAAAAAACTGTGAAAACTAATCAGATTGATGATTATCCTCATGAATGCTTCATTAGTCTGCTGACCCCCTTCTCCATAAAAAGGGAACAGACGCGCCTAAACTCCGCCCTTCATTTCAGCATCCCAGTCTTTATTCTCAAGGCATCCGTTCTCGGTTTTCAACTAATTCCTCGCTTAGTTATTTATCTGCCCATCCATGAACGGCTTGAATTGTAGTTTTGTTTACTGAAGTGACCATCCTTGAATGAAAAAGAAGCACATTTTAGTCGTTTCTAATTATAGAATTTGATACTAATTATTGTTGAACTCTAAAACACTATCAGTTCATCATTTTTCGATTTGTCTTCTTGGATTTTGTAAGATTCTCAGTTCCTTTTTTCCCAGTTCATCGACTCCTTTGTAATCCTTTTCTTGTCACCCAGTAAACAATTTTCGTTTCTTTTTCGTTTCCAGAACGTTATTTTCAGCCTCTAACTATCATGGCTTTTTTTCCAGACGGGTCAGTTAGTGGTCCAACGACAACAACAACAACAACAACAAAACACAACGACGTCTTAGGAGGCGAGAAGGTCAGCGAGAGAGAGAAACCAGCTGAAAAAAAAACTGAACTGCTTCGGAACACAACTTTACGGAGCTGTGTCGTTCTTTTTTGCTTCGGCACACCATAAACAAAAACATCAACAAAACGCAACGAACGGCGTTTAGTGGGGGAGGAGGGGGACGCTGGTCCCCACTATTTAGGAGGGTTTCCTTTCAGCTGGTTTCTCTTGGTTTCAGATTCACTAGTATAGAATCTTAAAAACTGATTCTTTGTCTTTTTTTCTGTTTGTTTTCTTTACTACCGTATTCCTGATAAGTTATGAACACCTAGAAAAGCTGAAAATCCGAAATTCTCTTGGGTCTTTTATCTCATTATTTCTAAATACCCTAAATACCAGACGATCTATAGATATGTCCATTATCAAAACAAATAGACATCAAAACCGCTTATTCTTAATTTTTAGCAGAAAGCCACCCTCGCCATTTTTGAGAACAAGAATAAATTACTCTAGAACATTATTAATTCAGAATACTGGACACCAGTAGTCCTCAGGATTTCGTTCGTGTAATTGAATCTGTGGAATATCCTGCAAGGATTTTGAGCCTCAACATCCAGAAAGATATTGCGTTTCATGCGGCGCCGCTGGCCCTCTATTGGAAGAGTGACCAGTGTCCACTACCATCATATTCTAATCCGCCCTCAGGGCTCCTTTTTCAAATACACTTCTGCTCCTTCAGTATTTTTCTCATTTTTCAAATAGTAGTCCATTTCGATTTCTATAGTGACCCATCCTTCTTTCAACTTTACGTTTTTTTTTTCTGAGATCTTCCCATTTTCTCAAACGCTCAAGTGGAGTCAGTCACACATGGAGTCACAAAATTTTCAATTTCCAACTTTGGAAATCCCCCTTCCGTCAAAAAGAAAAGGCACTTTCCATTTTCAATTTACGCCACAAGACGGACACTGCCAAATTTCGAAGATTGAGTGACTACTGAAAGCCCAGCACTTTTTTCTTGAGAGGAGGGCCACTTTGAGATGGAGACCTTCACTCTCAGCAGTGCATTAGCATGAGTGAATGACCCGGGGCCAGTTTTACGATATTACGAACAAAACTGCGCTATCTTGGTGGCCCTATTATAGGGTGGGCGTGAAGAACTGAATTGTAAAAAATGGGAAGAAGAACTGAAAGAGAAGAATAAAAAAGAACTCATTTTCTTTCCTAGGCCTAAATGCCAAGAAAAAAGAAAGGTCACTATTCCAGTCGAAAAACCTATTTCCTTATTTTCCCATCATCCTATTTTATCTAGAATGCCAACAATTCTAAGAGGATTATCTTGAATATCTTCAAAGAATAAATGGAAATGGCATACTGTAGGAAAACCAATTTCCGGCACCTTGCCTAATTTGTCCATTCTTTTATTTGTTTCCTAGAACTTTTTCCTTTCCTTATTTGACGTCTGATTTCCGGAGCAAGTGCGTAATTTGTTCATGTTATGTCTTCCTATTTCAGCATCACTCCGATTCTGAAAGATGATGTTTTCGCAGTCTATCGTTGTTCGCTTCGAACTTCGTATAGTGTGCCATAATCAATTCAGTTGTCCACTCCTCGCGTTCGAAAAAAAAACTTTGCTTTCTCTTTCGAGCGTGTGCAAAACTTTGTGGAGCTAGAGGAGAAGAAGAAGAAAAGGGGCGGAGCTCTAGGAGGGACGCGTGTTCTCAAAAAATGAAATGTCCAAAAAGGGATGGATGGCGTTTTGGTTGTGCTCTTATGATTGAAGATGCTTGCAAAGGGAATAGCAACGGCCTTTTTCTTCCCGAAAAAGCATGCTACACGTTTTCCACCACGAGGTCCGAAAGGCTCATTCATTTTCTTAGCGTCAGGCCGAGAAAACATCTGACTGCCGTCCTCCTCGCGACTATTCCGCAGAGGAGCATCCTTATATCTTGTTTTTGTTGTTGTTTTTGTTGTTCTCCACTCTATTCTCTATCTTTTCAAAATGCTGGAGAGACCAGCTTAGGCTCTTATCAAATCTCAACTTTCTCCCAATTTTCCTTATAGTTGATAGGGTTTGTTAGTACTTGACCTTGATCTGTATGACGATTGAGTTGTTTTCTCATGATGTTATGCACTTTTATTGCAGGTTTTTCCCCCGAAATCTTACCTTCATAAATCTTCTGATTTACGATACTAACTCCCCCAAGTTTTGACATATATTGCTACATTTTATGAGCGGAGGGCATGTCCAAAAATAGCAATGTGAACATGTAGTTTTCAGTTTTGGTCACTCACAAGAGTTATGCTGAATAAACAACTAATACCTGTACTGACCCTCTTCTCGAAATATGAAAAGAAAAACTATATTTGATGGAAACGAATCACCAGACCTCTAGACGCTTTTCCTTTTTCTGACCATTCCCAAAAAATCCATAAAATAGCCAAACTTTCGCACATAAAATTGACGAGTTCTCCTCTCGCCCTTACTCCATTCCCATCTTTTTCCTTTTCAATACACCGACCCTTACTCTTTCACATCACCATTCTTTTGGTTTGGCCAGTTCCTTCGATGCTATTATGTCCACTTTTCACTCATCTTTTTGAATGCACTTTTCGCTTTGAAATTTGTCCACCTGTTTGCGTATTCACCTTTATATGGTCATCAACTGGTAGCAATAGAGGGCGCGACCTGGTACCGGACGTGATAAAACAAATAAAAGCTAACTGGAAGAGAGCCCGAAAAAAAGGGAGGATACCAAATTAGAATCATGAACAAAAACCAAAACTGTTATTTTGCTATTTTCATTTATTTTCTATTTTGCCTATACTCCTATTTTGGTGAGAAGCATGGAAATTCAAATCAAAGAAAACCTGATGTCCGGCAGGCAGTTCACGTTTTATCGCTGGATACCAATGTTTGCTCGGTAACGCGCCATCGCCTTCCATCCGTGTTGTTTCGAACAAATCTGCGCACGTCTTCTTCTTTTTTCCGAACTTTTTTATTCCATTCCTTTTCTTTTTCAATCCCTTATGCCATCTCATGTGGTTCAAATTATCATATCGCTCATATCCCATCTCTCTTTTTTGCTGGCTGTTCTACTAGCCGGGTGGTGGTGTCCAGCCAACTCGTCATTTTTTTGTGTTTGCTATACGTTCCAGCTGTTGAACACTCAAACACTCAAGAGAGATATGTGAAAAAGTGAAAAAAGTCCAGAGAGAGAGTGGTGGTCTGATTAATTTTCTAGGATTTTTATTTATTTTTTTGTTTCGTTTTTTTTTTCTTATCTTCTTTCGATTCTCATCTTCCAGAGTATTGGTCCTAAGAGTAAGAGGAAGCAACAAGCATTCCAGAACAAAAAAAACAAGTGGACCTGGAAGTTTGAGCTCGGCGAGCAAAAGCGGGGGATACCTAGCAAAAAGGTCCACTATACGAACAGCTGATGCAAAGTGAAAGATTTGAGAAAAAAGGGTCCTCACAAAGATGATCAAGCTGTTGGTCAGCAGCTCATCCATCAAAATCTCGTTTTGTTCCTTGAACTTGTCTTTGTCGTCTCCTCCCATTTCCGAAACCAACTTATCTTCTTTGTTTTGTTCGTACACCTTCGCGGGTGACCATTGAATTTTTTCGGCGAACGAAAAATTCTCAAAATCCAATTCAAATTTCAATACTCTCGATATTTTCCTCGGCTCTCGATCCTGGAGTACCAAGTTTTATGATGGTATGGGTACCAGATGTCGGAGGGTGTTTTTTCCTGCCGCTCCTTGCCGCTTTCATCCGCGTCGTCAACCGATTCTCGATTTTTTTTTGGTCACTGATGTTCACTTCATTTCCAATCGGTCAGTTGCGAGAAAAAAAGGGGGGAGAGGGTTTGATATTATGCAACTTGCGGAACATCATCAAAGGCAGGATGTGGGAGGTGGGGAATGAAAAACCGGTCAGATCGCAAAATCCTAAGATTTTTTATAAGAATCGTTTGAAAAATTCTCTTCTCTTTTGTTTTTGATCTTGATATTTATTTCGAGAAAATAAGTTCGAAAAGAACTGTGTAGCCTAGGTAAATTCTGAGGAAGTTTCTTATTGAACGGCATGTGAAACAGTGTAATTCATGCTTTTTGGTAAATTTACAGTAATAATGACGATAGAAATACGTTTTCATGAATGAAACTAAAAATTTGCCTGTGTTCAAGAAATGTTTTCTTATATATTATGAGGGATCCCAAAATCTGATTTTTTAAAAAGCTTCTTGTAACTGAACCATAGTCCAAAAAGTATATGTTGACCTGAAATTTAAAGACTTTGAACTAGTTCGTGGTCCCTGCTCTTTTCTATAAAAGTCTCCCCATCTCTGCCTTTATAGAGGTCAAACCTGTTTTTCCCCAATTTCAAAACATTTGCCCATAGTTCTGAGCTTAACTGAAACTATACGATGGCACGAAGTAACAGATGGTAGCTTATACAAAATTGAACATTTTTGTTGACAAAAAACTTCTTCTTTTCAAGTATTATACTTTTGCTCTATTCTGACCACAGTTTTCCGTTCAACGTTCACCCTCCTCATCAAAATTTTCTTTCCAATCCTATATTCCCATTCCGGTCAAATGTTGCGACATAATCATCGGTCCCTTTCTCGTCAATCACCAATTCATTCATCTCCTAGTTATGTGGGCACATGAGTGGAAGGTTATCTGCGGTCATATCTAGAGATGTTCGCCGCGATTAAGGTAAAGTAGAGGTATGAAGACATCTTACTCACGGACAGAGGGCTGTCTCCATTTGACCTTTTATCAAAATGCGCACATTCCCTCCTTCCCGGAAAACGGTCGAATGGACACTTATCAGTCAATTCCATCAAATATTTGGAAGAGGTCAGTCATTTTGTTACTGGAATCACGAGTTTGTTGCATAACTTAATGGATTCAGAGTAATGAGCATTTTTATGAGGGAGGACCACCGTCGAAATCGTAAAGTGGCGTAGACGTTACCCTCATGTAAATATTATGACAGACAGGCTGATGGTTGTACCTCTCAAAAATAGGAGGTTAATGCTGTACAGATTTCACTTTTTTTTTTCAAAATATTTGCTCAGCCTTTCACTTGTAACAAGCTAGAAGATGTCTGAATTTGGGTGGTACGACAGTCCAGATGCTCAGAGTCAACAACTTTCTTAGCTCTCCCTTTCATCTTTCTCCACTTGTCCCCAATCTTCTCCATTAGATCTTCCCTTTCCATTCTTCTTCCGAGGCGCCACTGATGAAAGGTGGCTCGAGGTAATCAACTGGTTAATAACTTAATGAATGACAGTAGACATCCGCCAGCGCGCGCGGCAAAAAAGATTAACTTATCGGGCGGTCCTCTCTTGTCGCTGCCGCCAACCGCCGCCAATTCTCGTGATAGAATCAGAGGAATCTCATTCTACCGTATTCTTCACCGCACTTCTGCCATTCTCTGGCATGGCATGTGAATCGAAATAGCGCAACATCAAGTCTCTGGAATGGTATGTGGAGAAGACCATCACACACTCATCAAAACCTTTTTCTCGTAATTCCACACAAGCGGTCATCTAACGAGAACTGTTAACATTTCTCAGCGCCATCGTCCTCACTCATTATCACTAATTTGTCTTTGCCGCGTTCGGCCGCCTTGATTCTTGGACAAAGTGAGTGGAGGGCAGCGGTAGAAAATTGCGAAAATAGCGTCAAAAAACGAGTGAGCGAAGAGGTTTTCCTTGAAACAATATGCCCACACCGTCAATGATTCGAAGGGGTGGCGGGTTTTCTCCTTCTTCTCCTCCCGTTTTTTCCCTTCTTCCCACGGCCTGCCCGTCTTATCATATTTTTTTTCTATTCGAGAAATTTTTCAACTCGACTACTTTTTTGGTCGTCAGTGTTCCGCTGCCATCGGTCACTCTGGGTCATTTCACTTCCGCTTTAGCCGAACGAAATTGAAAGCGATGCGGTTGTCGGAGAGAAGTGGGAGGGAAGTTGGAGGGAGAAGACTAAAAAAAGTTTGGACTCTTACACTTTGAATAGAATCTCGTTCCAGACTTAACAATTTAACAAATTCATTTCACTGATAGTGATGAGTGATTCCTTCTGAAACGAGACCACCGCTAGCAAAAAAGGGTGAGAAAGAAGAAACATTGGTTTCAGCCATCTCCTCCCCCCGTCTTCCAATTGATACCAGTTTCTTCCCAAACACCCAAACACACGTTTTCCTCTCCGCTCATTTTTCCTGTTAACATGCATTTTCTGCTGACTTCCATCTGATTTCTCTTCAATCTTCAATCATCACCACCACCACGTCTCGATAAGAGAAAAAAGTCGAAAAAAAGGGAAGAGAGGGAGGAGGCATGGCGGATACACGGGACCTTATACTGTATTCTCACAGTGTATCTTCTCTATCACTACTCCCTCACTCATTTCTCTAAAGACAAAGTGAGGGGTGGAAAATGAAAGGGCCACCCGTCTTTCCCGTCATCATAATCATCGCTTTTTATCATTCCCTCATCCTCTCGCCCTCACATCTCACACACACGCCAGCCGAACATCATTCAAACCAATTTTCACTTTTTAATTGACAGATCTTCAAACAACTTTCGAAACTGTGAGATGTTTCGCTTTCCCATCATATCACTTGTTCGCGCAAAGATTGTTCACATGCTAATTCCCTTAAACTTTCGGTTGATCGTAGTACTGTAATTTCAGATGAACTTAGGCAAAAGTGAAAAATATTTCAGCATGTTCTCCAAAATTTCCAGTTATTGAAAAATATTTCCTCTGGTCTGGAAAATGAATTGAAATCCCAGCTTGAAGTCTTTATATTAGCTTCCTCCAGTTAGCTTTACCTTTTCTTCTTCCTTCTCCTCCTCATTTTGAATGTCCATTTCTATAAATCAAACCTATGCATCCTAATTACCAGCGCACTAAACGCTAATAATAGCCGATGCCCATACCAAACACAAAAGACGTTTCGAAACTTTTTCGTTTTCATCCAGTTGAACGAATTGTGCCCGCCGGTGTTCAGTGTCCAGATCCCCTCCTCTCTCACTGCAACGCTCATTGAAAATTATTGGTTATGCGGTGTACGGACGGGACGACATTTTGCTTCGGAGATGGCTACTTCGGCTTCATCGTTCGAGTCGTTCCGGATTTCTGTGATTTCTGGATGCGCTCGTCGCCGCCATTTGGTTTTTGCCCAGACGGACGGCCCGATCGGCACTGCCCAGTTCAAGATGATTCCCTCTGGTATATATCTATACATATTCCTTGAAACGTCCAGCCGTTTCGACTTTGGCTTCTCCTGACGACGGACACTGCGCTCCGGCTAAAAAACAGTTTGCGTAGGAATAAAAGTGGGAGGTGGAAGAAATGTAGCCACATACATTGAGATCCATCATTTCAAATCGGCAATGGCTTTCCGCTACTTTTGTGATATATCAAAACGAAAAGCTATCCATACGAGTTTTACGGTCTGTTGAAAGTGTGAAATTCTTCCTATCGGCTTCTGATTTTATGCTTTTGATTCTCCCTATTTTTTCATCAATTCCTTTTCTTCCTACCATCCGTCGGCGTCATCACCATTCTTTTCCTTTTGCCATCGGCCCATACTTTTATGACAAATTTCTGAGGCTCGATCAGTCACCAAGAAAAAAAGGGGCGGGGTCATGTTGACCAATACGGTTTTCTGACAAACGCCGTCAGTTTTCTTGCGTCCCCCTCGTCTTCACAAGCATGCAAAAATAGAACGGATGGTATGGCTAGGTGACGCATTCAGACAATTCTTCCTCTGAGTTTTCATTTTTTAATTTTCTCCAACATTTCCCTTTTCTCTTTCCCTCTGACATATTTCTTTCATTTTGAAACAAGAGTCAAATCTGAAACACAGTTTTCTTTCATTCTATATTTCTTCTTTCTCCTCCTCCTCCTAACTTTTCATTTTGTGTTTGCAACTCCTAGTGTCGAACTGATTACAGCAGGTTCTGGCGCTTTCTCCAAGTGGTCATTTCGAGTTTCCGCTCCGTTTTGAAGGGGCATGCGACCGCCTTATCAGTCCACCTGGAACACGAGAGAGACAGATGGACAAACGTTGAAACTGAAAATGATGGTATTTATCAAACTGACCATTCCTTATTTCTTTTCCTCCTTTTCACTTTTCTTCCTTTTCTTATTGAAGTTTCAGGTCTCATCATTTTTTCTTCTAGACTTTTTCAAATTCTCATTCTCACCAGCTCTTTCAAACTCTGTCTCCATTTTTCTTGTTCAATGTTCGTCTTCCTTCCCGTTTTTAATTTTTCAACATCTCATTTTTAATTTCAACTTTTCCAGGCCACGCCCACTTCTCTATGCTAAAACGTTATGGATGAGTATATGAACTACAATAACTATTATCAACAGTCGATACCCGGTTCCGATATGTATCCAACACCGCCGATTGGCATAGAAGATCAGATGGGCATTCAACCAAAAACGGTAAGTCATGTGGGGCTCTTTTTTTTTCTTTCTTAAATCTGACATCGAGATCACGAATATGGGCACAATTTTTAAGAGCGGGGCACAGCCATAAATCCATCATTCTTAAGAAATACTGACACTTTCAAGAGAAAAAGCTGACATTAAAGGAAATCGTCATTTTTTCCATTTCCATTTCCATTTCGTCTCGAAATCTTGAGATTTAGGGGCGGGGAGACTAATGGACCTTTCATTCTCTTTTCTCTTCCATTTTCTATTTCTGAACACATCTTGAGCTTTTTCATTTCTTCTCATTTCTGCAAAAGTCTTTTCACTTTCTCTTTTTTTTTCATCCCAAAAAAGTCATTGAAAAGTGAGAGGAAGAGAATGGACGGTTTCTTCTGGGCATTGATTACAGTAGGTTTCGAAAGTTTTGACCCCCACTTTCATAAATTTTCATAACATAGTGACAACTTTTGGAGCATTATCAACACCTGATAAACTGATAAAGCTATAAAACCCGCCTTAAAAACAATCATTGTTGACAAATAGGAAGGTATACACAATTCTTTTGAAAAATCAGAGCTAGACAGGGCGTTTTAGGCAATATAAGTAATCGAATGCTATTTTTGATAAAGTTGTTTTTGTGCAAACCTAGGTTGTTTACCCATGAGTTCGATGGTCACTCTAGATATGTTTTCTCTGGTCATTTTTGGTACCTCCCATCATCTGAAGATCAGAGTCACTGTCAGCTGTAAATGCCAAAGAACATATGCTTAAAAAACACTAAACCGCCCTGGTCACAAAACGCGTGTCATTTTTCACTCTGACCCTCTAGTGTCACTCTCTTGCGTAATCAGTGATTGAAACTGCTTGACGCGTCGGCGCCGCTTCATTCCGCTCCGCACATAAACGCGTTGAGTTTCTGCTCTCTTCGATACGTCACATGGGTCATTTGAGGGGACAGGGCGTCAGGTGGAGTGAAGAATTGAAGTGCAGAGAAATTTGAGAGGTGCAAAAGAGTGGTCACTGAAAGTTTTTTCACAAAGAGTCCCGTGTTGAAGAAGTATGTTCATTGTCAACAACAATATAAACTATACGTTTAGTTGGGGAGGACTCACGTGAGGGACCAAGAACAACTGATTTCCGGAAATATATATTAGATGGTCCCCAGGTGAACAGGAAGTGTGCCGAACTAATCAGTATAGAAGAAAGTATGGGGGTCATGGAAACTAATCTTGAGAACTTTAAAAAATAATTACAAAAGTTGAATTTCAGAACGAACCACCACCACCACCACCGATCGTAATATGTCCAACTGAAGTGGATCACATCAATGTGACTTTGGAGAAGAATCAACAATGTGAATGCAAGGTTAGCATTCATTTCAGATCTTTGAAGTTTCTTATCAATAGTTTTCAGGATTGCGGTAAACTATTCAACTCAGTTTGGTACTTGAAACAGCATGCTGTTAAACATTCAAATGACAGACCATTCAAGTGCAAATTCTGCTTCAAAACCTACAAATTTCGATCAAATCTGTATCAGCATAAATGTCCAGAACGACAGAAATCTATGCAACAACGTCGACGAGGACAAAATATAATCAACACAAAACGAAGTGAGACTCAGACAATCAAGATCAGCAAGATTGAGACGGCAATCATGCAAGAAGAGCCTCAAATCAACTACACAATGCCAATACAGAACTGCTTTACTGAAACTGAAGACAACGACGCTCCGATAACTTATGGATTGGTTATTCAGAACATTGACCCAACCCAAATGCAGCAACAGCAGATGCCACCACAGCAACAACCACAACAACAACAAATGACACCAGCAGTTCCTCAAGTTACCCAGCAAATTCAGCAGAGTCCGGAGTTTGAGCAAGTTCAGCAACCACTTCAACCACAGCAGCAACAACAACAGTCACAACAACAAGTGCCTCCACCAATGCCGCAGAATGTAAGAAATCACTTATTTCAGACGAATTATATGTTGTGTTGTACATACTCATCTCAGTTTTCATTTCAGTTTCAAAACTTTCAAATGCAACTTCCACCGGTTGTCGATCCATTGATGAACGACATGGAGAACAAGTTCGACCAACATTCCGACTTCGATAGCGTACGTGGAAAACAGCTATCTTTGCAACAGATTGACGATTTTCTTGAGAATAACAAGCAAAAGGTTAGGGTCACGCGGCGACGTTCACTTTCTCCCCCCACCCATTCACACCTAGATCGCGCTTGCTGGTGATCCTTGGGTCCCTCTTTTGTTCCCTCCTGATTCACCTTCAAAGTTCGACTTTTCACTATATAGCACTTGTCCATATTAGTCACGGCCAACTGAAGCTAACCGATCCGAGTGGTCGATGTCTATGTTCCTTACACTTGTGAGAAAGAAAAAAACAACAAAATGCACCAAAAGTTTATTTCGATACTTTTTTTGATTAGAAACTATTTCCTCACAAGACACCGTGTCGTTCTCTCGTTCCAAGCAGCACCGGTTCACACTTATTGTTTGTTAACATGTGGGGAATATTGTACGAAACATATAGAAAAGTTTGGAAATACATCGCAATTCAGTTCGACCATGACTGGCTTCGTAGTACGGAGGGTCCTGTCCAGGTGAACACGTCATGTTTTGGAACGAATTTCTCAAGTCAAAAATGGACAGAGAAAAAATAAAGGAGCGCAGGCATGTTTCTTATGCTTATGAGTCATATGTTCTCGTCTGCGGCTGAATGTTTCACAGTATTGCACCTGTGTCGGGAACACTTTTTGAGTTGCTCATTGTTCACAAAGGGGACGTACTCATCAACTGGTAGAGACCGGCACACTGAACCAGTGCGGCGTTTTCTTTTCCTTTGATGAGAAATGAGGAAACGAAATCGAAAATCTTGGAGCGAGAGTTTGGGTCTTTATGAGAAAGCGTACACCGCTTAGGTAAAGGATTATAAAACGAGGGAAACATTTAGGTTACAAAAATTCAATTAACATCCTACTCACCTGCTTCTGTGCTGTGTAACCATCTCACTCATTAAACTGATACCTAGATTAGCTTACTTAAACCACTGTTACAGCTCTTCTCTTGCCGGAAATGCCGAGTTTTCCTTCCAACCGAGGAATCCTTCCAAAGACATGCTGCCTCTCACAATGGAGAAGAGATTTTTCCGTACAAATGTCACTCCTGTCGCCAAGCTTTCACTGATGAGAAAGATCTGATCAGACATACATCCACTCACATCGACGAAGATGTCTTCAGATGTTTCAGCTGTCATGGACACTTCAGAAGTCAATATGCTCTACGGCGGCACAGAGATCAGTGTCGACCGTGCTTCGTTCCACCAGTTCTTGGACACGGAGGAATTGTTGACAAGTTCCAGATGGTTTCAGTACACTCTCCTTACGATCCTTTCTCGTTTATGCCAGATGACAACTTGTTCCTTCCGGTCTGTGATGAGCTTGCTAGAGCTGGAACTGATAGTGGAGTTGGAAGTGAAGGATCACCAAACAGCATGTCTCAAGCTTCACCGGAAAGGTAAAATGAATACGTCGAAGAAATTACAGAGTTAATAATTTTGAATTTCAGAATTGGATTGGATGACTCGTTCAGCTACCTCACAAATCAGAAGAAGAAGGAGAAGGAAGATGATGAGGACTCCGGATTCCGTTCTCGTTTGAACTCTGTCACTCATTCCTGCTCACCAGATTCCTTCTCTGACTCTCACTGTGACTCTCCACCACGAAAACTCTCCGGTGGAGGAAGCCTCGGTGCCACTTCTTTCTTGGGAGGATATGGGACTGGACCAGTTTATGGACACCAGATGATCTATGACAAGAGCCTTGATGACATTGAGTGTGATCGATTCAGCATGATCAACGATACTCCATTGGTGTACAAAGAGCAGATCATCTCATTGAGGGGTGAGGAAATCAGTGGAAATGGATTGGCTGTTGCACCAATTGTTCAATATCACATGCAACCAATGTCAATGAAAGGTATACATTTTCGTATTGTAATTTCCAAGTGTAATTTCTTTTTTTAGAGTTCTGCATTCAAACATCACCATCAACAATGGATGCTGATACCGCTGAAACATTCGAAAATGATAGCCAACCATGGAAAAATGATGGTTATGATATGCCACCAGTTGAAACTTCAGAAGCCAAGTAAGTCTGATAATTTTCAGTGACAGGTCCTCATTAAAGATTTTCCAGAGAATTAGCTGCTGTTCTGATGACAATGTACTTGTGTAATGCAGCTGACCGAGTTTCTGAAGTGCTATCAACGTTGGCCAAGCTTTCAATGAACTAAACTAATACTCAACCTGCTTCAATCAACATATACTCAATGCTTTGTTTTGTCCAAGACACTCTTCTCATCCCGTATACTTATCTAATATATTGTTCTCCTCCTTCGAGTTGATCTTGGTACTATACCCGTCTCACTACCCATCCCAAAAGTCTTTCACAAATACCTGCCCATTCAACAGAAGCGGATCAGGTCGTAGTTCAACTAGCGATTTTTCTCCTAATATATTGTGTCTTCCAACCCCATCCCGAGTAGTTTTTTGTCTCACTTTCGAAACCAAATGTCTTTCAAACCACCATGAACCCTAGTGATCTTCCTTCCTATTTCTTTATTCTCTTAAAAACCACTTCATCTTTCAATTGTCCTCCAAACGCTAATCTCGAATAACTGCTAGATATTCCTTCTAGCTAAACCCAAGTCTTTCATTTCTTTTATTGTGAGTTGCCATTTTGTTATGGGGTCTTATATCAAAAGAGAAAAACTGAACCCATAACAAAATACAATTGAATACAAATGTTGTGATTACTAATCGCTCCCCGTCTATTTTTTTCCCAAAAACCCGAGCCCCTAAAATCCCGCTTTTCAAAACTGTCGTGATTACATTCTATTTTTCCCTCCTGTGTCGTCGGTGACTCTAACTCCGATTTTTTAGAATACTTGTTACCTGTTCTCAAAGAAGTATTCTCAAAAATCTATACATATTAATTTTAACCCGCCAAGATAATGATCTCAGATGGCGGTGTATGCATCCTCAAATACCAAATACTTTTCCAATCTTGCTACTGTTTTCCCCCTCTCTCTCCTCCAAAGCTTTCTTCAACCCACTATGATCTACTCAAGATGCCTATTTACAGTTAATGTGTTACAGTCCCTTTTCTCAAAATACTTATTGTCACAATGTCATTATTTTTAAAACTCCTTACTTTCCCTTCAATGTATTGTATTTTGCTCCGGTACTTCATGACTTCTGTTTCCCATTGCATGACTTCTTTTCTATTATTTAAACAGTACCGCTTGGATCCTGTCTATCTTAATTACCCCAAAATCTCTCGTGTTTATTCTTTAGTCGGCGTCTTTCATTATCGTGTACCTAATCTCACTCTCTTCTCTCTCACAACTTCTTATTGCTGGATATTTAATTGTAAGTACTCTTCCCCCGAGTTAATCTCAGAATTCTATTTAAAATGTCTCTGCTCCCAATTTGTCTTTCAGTTTCCTAGTTGGAAACATGGCGCCAATTCCCATTTTCTCCTTATTTACAGTCAGTTTTGTATTTCTTCTATGCTTGTTCAAGTATTTTTCATCCATCAACTCTTTCCGTCAAAAGGTTGAATTCTGAAAACATTGTGGCCTCATTCGAACTCATTCTCCAAGTTTTCTGTAACACCCATTGGACACTCACTTCCCGTTGTTTTCTGTTTCATATGTCATCCATCTGAAAATGCTTTGCACAGCAATGTTAAATAAATATTTATGGGCAAAAAAACATTTTGTTCAAATTCCTGGAGTTTACACTGGAAGAAACTGAAAAAAAAACTAGTCGTTTGGTCAAACAGATGGAATTTACACCCACGGTATGAGTTCTCGTGTTTTTCGAAACGCAAGATGAGGAGAAGGAAAAATGTAGAATTAGAGAAAAACAATGAACAGAAAAAGCTGGTTTTTTAACATGTGTTCTCCGTTACAAAAAAACAGTCATCGTTAGGCAACAACGACGACGTGAGTTCCAGTTGATGGTGATTTGTCAGTAGACTTTGGAAGTTAATGAGTTTTTTCAGAAGCCCATACATCAGGTGATATAGCGGAGGAACTGTGTGAACGTCGTGATTCATATCGTTTCCTTTGTCTACTATAGTCAGGAAATGAGTCAAATAATGAGCTTTTTCTCAGAATTCAGACGTCGTTCGACATCGGTCGTGTGAAAAACAATAGAACTTTGACGACTGCAAAAAATTACGTTGACTGAAAAACAACAATGATACTAAAGTCAGAAAGACGATTTGAATAATACAGTTGAATTTTGAAAATTGATTGAAAAGAGCTGAATTTCAAAGTGTGCAGTAAGAATGAAGCCGTGAATGAATTTATCGGAATTTCCAGCCTTCAGGTCGCGTCTGACAACCGAAAAGATAGAAACTATGAGTGGAGTGTAGAAATGATATAGTGACAGTCTGTTTTTTTCACAGTTTTCTTTGTCTGTCAGGTTATTCATGTTTTTGGAAAATGATAGCAGTTTCAATGATGAAATCCATGTAGGTTCGGGCAAGTTGCTTTTCCACTTTTTTGTTTTTGTCTATTTTCATGTTTTGAGTGCATGTCTATTGAAAAACCTCATGTGTTTCAAACTAGGACTTTACTCACAACCCTTGGATTCGTTTCACATCGCCACCTATCTTGAAGAAACCACGTCATGATTTCCTTTTGCCAGATAATTGATAGCAACCTTGTCAATTGTTATGGTTTTTGATACCACATCCGGCACAACCACATCATACGCTGATCCATCTTGAGGTGGATATGGGTAACCTATGATTAATTGTATCAAAAACGAGTTAATTTTTATGTGATCCAGTAGTTTGAAATTGCTTTTGTTTTGTGAGAAACAGATCCTAGCTTGGGAAACAAACATCAGGCAAACTCGTCGAGATCAAAAAACGACTTCCAAGAGAAAACCGGAACAACGAACGGGACTACCAAAAAGTTTTTGCCTAGAATATCGTATCGAATTACAAAAAAAAATTCGAAGATCTTTCATTTTTTATCTATTTCCGAAAATAAAGTTCTAACTTCAAATATTGAGAAATGAATGTCATAATGACGGTAGACTTAACTGTAGTTTTATCAAAACTTATCCTTTTCCTTGAAAGTCACGCATATTTGAATCAAAATCAGAACACAAGGTCATTCTTGAATTTATATTTTATTTTCATTCTTTGATTTTCTCAGAATTTTAGAAATCCGTATCATTTTTCTCCCATTTTTAATTCTAGTATAAGCACCTTTTCCAGAAAATTTCACAGTGATTTGTGAGCGGTACAAACACACATTTCTGTTTTCTTTTCGATGAAGGTCATTGAAAACACCTGCACTTGTGCAAATCCCGTATTTTGAACAACTGTGTCAACTTTTCATCGAATGTTTCGATTTCACATCTCGAAACCTTTACGTCAGACTATACAATCGTCAGAAAACTAATGATGTGAACGGGAAATGAAGCGTTGGAGCGTTTTTTGTTTTTCTTATTGCCAGTTATTGTGAATTACGACATTATTCGAGAAGAAAAATGACATCAAGGTTCGAATAAGTTTCGTCTTTGTCTAATTACGTGATGATGAGTAGACATCCTCCTTCAACTCAAACAGTGGCATCAAATGTGGTAATAGCTAGCAGTTGTGACGAGATGACGTGGAAAACTCTGAAAAACATTGACAAACACACATTGCTAGCCCGTCCGAAGCTCCAGAAAAAGAAGATGTATTGAAGACAAGAAATGAGTAACAAAGAAGTTTCTGGGGCTTCGCTTCCTCATTTTCATTGTTGTTATACGATTCTATTATAAGATTCATTGTTCCCTTCTGAAAAAGCAGAAAAGAAGAAAGCGAATGATGAAATAAATGAAGAGGAAGCAGTGCAGAACACGTGGGTGCACGTTTGAAGCATAAAATCACCGGATACCCCTTCCTTGTTATAAGATAACTCATACTAAAGTCTTGGGTACACTACACATCTAATCAACAGGTTCAGTCATGTGGAAACTGTATACTGACTAAGATTTCTCATTAGCTTCTAGAAGTAGTTTCTAGCAAACCGGAATCATTCTCTGGTCAGTATTAGTCTGAAAAATCTAAAATTCAGATGGATATGTATGAAGGAATGCAGAAGAGATGGGCACAAACAAGTCAAGTGTTCTAGTTGGAGCATCTCTTTGAGGCTAACGGAAAAGGAGTTCCGAGGAATAGTGTACCCTAACTCAATTGTAAATCGGTACAAGTGTCTGAAAAGAAAGTGACCAAGACAGTGTTTCACAATACCTGCTAAACATACAGGTGGACTCTTCATTCATTCAAACACACAAAAATAAAGTAATGTTTGGAAGAAATGTAGGAGAAAGAAAAGGTCTGCATTCATTGAAAACGTATAATTCATTGTCGAGATGGTTAAATTGAAATAAACAAATGTGTTCGGGGGAATTGATTAACTAAGAATGTGGTTGATCGAACTTGTATGGGTTGTGAATCTGTGAACTCGAAAATTGCGTGGCATGAAGGTTAAATGGGCGGGAAAGGAGAAAGAGAGTATATGAAGTTCAAACGAACGATACATTATTAGTAATCCCAGAGGAATCGAGATGGTGGGGCATCTTGTCCTCCGTTGTTTCTCTTGAAGAATCTGGAAGAATTTAGTTGAAATCCAGTTGATCCCTTGCAGAATTCTTTACCTGATGCTTGGCTCACGACGAGACCACTTCTTCTCCATTCCGTAGAACGGCATGACATACGATGCGACGTCATCAGCCGAAGCGACATCTGCTCCAGTAGAGAGAGCTCCGAAGGCGTTGACGACGAGGATGAAGGCAAGAAGAGTTGCGATCCAGCGGCTCATTGTAGCAAAAGTACGAGAGAAGACTATTACCTGAAGAATTGAAAATGAGGCGTATTTATAGATGAGAGAGGAGAGATAAGAGGATCAGACATGGGAGGTCTTAAACGGTATTAAAATTGTAGTATTTTCTACCGAGTTCTCGCTGGTCGAAATCCCTGAAAGGACAAGAAGATGGATGCAGAATGAAAAATAACATCTTAATAAACCGAAGGATTTGACATTTCCTGGATTTCTGTCCACCTCGAAAACACTAGATTCAACAAATGAAGCTAATAAATCAACCTTTTTCAATCCACTACGTGACCTCATCCAAACAAAAATAAAGAAATAAATAGAACTAGGGATAGGAATCAAGAGAATCAAGAGCAGTGCATCTAAAATGTTCATCGGTTATTCCTATCGCATATTCTGTCTCATCGAATTAGTCTCAACAGTGACCGCTATTAAACTCTGCTCTACTATGAGAAGATGAAAACATGAGAAGAAATGAAAATTGGAAGGAGAATTGTATGGAAGAAAGGAAAGGCACTGATACTGACACCAAGATGTGAGCTGAAAGGCGGAGCTGTATGCCGAATAAATACTGATCTCTCCTCCTCCAAGATGCCTTCGAACAATGGGGGCGTGGCCTTTGAGGGGGTTGGTTGAGGTCTCGAGGAGCAGCTAGCAGCGCCCCTAACGAAGCCGTCGGCAGATGGAAAGAAGGAGGAGAAGAAGAAGAATATGAAGGGATGGAGAAGAATTAAAGACAGGTGAAAATACCTATATTGTCATTTCTGAAAAAAGGGAGCCAAGGAGAATGAGAAATGAGAAAAGCGAACTGGAAATTATAAGTAAGAATTTTGACGTAACCAACTGTGGGCGAATCTATGGAGGAACATACAATTCTTTATTTTGATAACAAGATAATTTTTTCTCAGATAGTTGAAGGGTCGGATATGATTTTCGGAATTTACTGAGATGGAGTTCTAGAGGCTATTCCTAGAGCATGAAAACATGAAAACGTTCGGGAATTGCAATTAAATTCAGAAACTGGAAGTGCATATCCCTTTGGAGCCAATAGAATATTTCATTGGGTTTTCAACTGACATTCAAAATATGAAAACCCTTTTCCACCTACACTTTTGACCCCAAAAAAGGAGGAAGTGAAAGGGCACCACTGTTTCAGGGATGACATTGTGTGATGTCATTGAAGGCGCCCACCCAGATCGTTTTTCTTATACTTTATGTCATTTTCCGGTTAACTGGAATTACATGACGTTAACTTTTCGTAGCCATTCATCTTGTCCGAGGTGTAAGAATAGTTCCCTTCAGGATGATCCGGGCTTATGGAACAGATTTCTCATTCTCAGACAAGAAGTCAAAATAGATCCAAGCAGATAAAAGTCTGAAGTGATTTTTGATGGAAACAAACATTTTTTTTGTTGATGCGTGGTGATAAGGTGATAAAGGCGTTTGCGCATTAGGCTTTTGAAAACATGACGCATAATGCTGCATCATTCCTTCTCTTTTCTTTGATTTCAGTTCTGGTCGAAAGGAAATGCAAAACATCTTATCTTGTCTTGACAAGACTTTTTTAGAGACTAATAAGCTCATTATTTTTGCTCGTTCAACCTGATTAGACATGAAGAATTTCTTCTCTATACAAAATATGATGTTCAGGGTTTTGATTTCAAAACAATGGAAACTCGAGTTTTTGTCTAATCTCATTCACCCTCAACTTCATAGTTCCTCATTTTCGTCATGTTTGTTTTTATGCGTTTCATGTGTTTGAGAGTTCCTGACATCACCGCCAATAAAATAGGTTTAAGTTTTCAAAAATGTTTTTGACGTAACTTGTTACAACAGCTGCAACGTGTTCAATTTTTATTTCTTGAAATGAAAACGTAATAAAGGGGGAACCGAAAAAGAACTTGGTCAGACTAAATAAATTCAATTGAATAAACGACTTCTACCCGTATGACCATAACTATTACTTCAGAAATTGGTTATTATGAAAAGGGTAATTTGAAAACGGCGAAAGATGATTGGTCGCCACTCATTAATTTCTTCCTTCTCCCTATTCTTTGGATCGTTGAGTTCGCTTTTTCGTTCAATTAAACCTTTCTTTTTTTTCAATTTAGATATAAAGCTTCTAGTTTGGGATTGCACAGCTTTTGCAGAAATTTATGGGTTTGGGAACCATCCGAAAATAGGGTAATGAATCACGGATTCGTACTTCAATTTCACCGAAAAGAAGAAGTCACGGGAAAAAGTAGAGTTTAGGTTGACGTATTCGCATGCAATAAGATGCCGATCGTAAAATTGGTTTTTGGCTGAATCGTAGATTGCAGAGGAAGAACCCATTGTTTTTCCGTACTTTTTTTGGATTTCTAGAAAAATACTTCACAATAACAACACAGAGGGTACAAAATAATTGTACTACGTTTTCTTTGTCTAAATAGGAGTTTTTTAGAATTTACATCAGGTCTAGACAACACCACTGATCTGGATTTCCGACAAGATCGAAGAATGGAAGGGCACGATTCTCAGGAATATTGTTGTGATTTGGATACAAAATGATATGGAGGAAATGGGAAAATGATGTTTGGAATGATCTGGATTTTGTTTTGGGAGAACTTTGATGTTATTAGAATTGCTCATCATGTGAAGCTGAATCAAAATTTGACTTGTGAGAGACCAAAAGTTCTTGGTAATAAATCAATCTCTCGAAATTATATTAGGAAATCTTGTTACCTAGAATAGGGTATGTTTACAAATACTTTTCTCTATAGCCTAGAATATTTGGTTAGCTTCCAGAAATGCAAAAGACTAGGAGAAGCCACACTGAAAAAATATCTTCCTTTTTCCCAGGAATTTCAAACATTAATAAACATGCCTCTATTTTTAAACATCATTGTTTCCGCCTTCCTCTCTATTTTTACATCTAGTCAATTGAAATTAACATTTATTGAGGCTGTCGCGCACAAAATGCGTTATGAGGTCACCAACCGGACAGGTGAAAGTTTAAGTTGTAAAGGA
>GL380136.1:40489-77533 GCA_000143925.2 Caenorhabditis brenneri
CCTAAATACCGCGAGCGTTGCCGAAAACATCAAAAATTGGCTGTATTTTAATAATATGACACAGGAGCATTTTGCCCGTCATATTTTGGATCTTTCGAAAAGTCAGCGTGGAAATACTTCAACTATCCTGTAGAGTGGGACAAAATGAGGACTGGAAGATGGGTTTTCACCAGAATGTACAACTTTTTGAACATGAGTCCAGAAATGCAAGCGGCAACATTCAAGATAGATCTTTATAAAAAAAAGGTAAATGGGTTCACTTACTATTGAAATTATTAAATCATTTTCAGACTAAACGAGCATCATTAAAGCCATAGTTTCTCGCAGTTCAAGGTAATGAAGATGCTCACTTTCACTGTCACAACACAAATAATCTGGTTTCTCATTGATCGATTCTCAACATACTAGCTTATTTTGTTTCGTTTTCTTATTTTACATATTATCTTTATATACCACAACTAGTTACTGATACCCATCGCAGCAAGCTTATTTCAATTGTTTAGGTTGTTATTCTTCCGATTATTTTCATTTTATAAATATCTCCGAGTTCAATCAGCTCTTCCCGCAAAAGCAGTGCACTGCCGCATTTATTTGAATCTTTCCCGACGTCTAAGAGATTTCACAATTGAAATTATTACCATCAACAAATCTTGTTGCTCCTGTATCAAACCTCGGTTTTCAGAACAAGGTACACAGAGAGTTTTGATGAAATCAACACACTAGAGGCATCGATGATCTACATTGCAAAAACTTGAGGAACTTGATGTCTTCGTTGTTGTCCGTTTCTTTAAACACAACCATTACCTCTTTAAAACTCAAATTCTAACATTTTACCACTTTCTAATTTTAAAACCTACCGGCACCAACCGTCCATTTTTTTGTGAGATAAAGAAAACAACTGTATTTTTCAAATTATGAAAGCTTTACTTTTCCTCCGAATGTTTCGTTTTTTTTTGACCGCCGCACTGCAACGTTGGCTGGTTCTAAATAAACTTTTATTTCATTTTTAAACAATGTGTGTTCGCATTTTCTAAACTTTAGCCAAGTTTCAAAGAAGTTCATAAACAAAACGATTGTGCTTGGTGAACACGTGTTTCTTTTATTACTTATTAAGTTTTTATGTTTAGCAGCTTTATCCATATCTTCACTATCAAGCTCTAATCACATTTACGCATGGTCGGAAATGTTTTTCAGCTTCAAAAACGTTTTTTCCGATAAGATTGTAACGCATTTTTTGCTAAAATTCATTCAGTTATTTTGCTTGTTCATGGACTTTGCTATTTATTCTTGGCAGAGTTTATTCAAAGAAAATTTTAAATGTATTCCTTTGGGAAAACTATTATTCCATTGGAGTTTAGCGTGAACGAAAAACCAGATGATAGATCACAAATGGAAGACTTCTTGAAGGCTTTTATTCTTATGCTGGCATCTAACTCACTCCTTTTTCACTCCAATGTAACGTTATGAGTAAATTGTTTAGTCAATTTTCAAATTTGGTGATTTGAGATGTTTTCTGCTAAGATTCCACAATGTATAAAGAAATCAACAACAGAAGCTCTCAAACTTTTTGAATTATTGTCAGTAACTTTTTATGTACAACACTAATACCGTAATACAAGTTAACATTGTTACTAGATTATGGATATAGATTATATTATGACTCATAAATTTTACTGGGAAAAATTAAGAAGAAAAAACAGCTATTTCTTTCCGGTATTTATCTGTCTTCTACTTT
The DNA here is from genome assembly GCA_000143925.2 of Caenorhabditis brenneri. Lineage (NCBI taxonomy): Eukaryota > Metazoa > Nematoda > Chromadorea > Rhabditida > Rhabditidae > Caenorhabditis > Caenorhabditis brenneri. The sequence goes on from GL380136.1 coordinate 42,225, forward strand.
TGGCAACATTTCTTTTTTTCTGTTAAAAACTCTTCAAATCAATAATACTATTTTCTGAAAATATCAACTTTCTGTTCATATCAGTGATTGGTGTTTCGTAGCTTTTCATTCTTGAATATTTGAAAGATCTTACTCTCACTCTTTTAGTTTTTCGATTTTAGCTTCTCTTCTTCATTTTTTTTTGGTTTTTTGTTACACATCTTTGTTCTCAGCGCCTCTCAGGTTAGAAGTCAACCCGAAGCTCATATCCATAACACTTCCTCTTATTTTATGCTCACGATCGGGGTCCCTGGTCCTTTTCTCTCTTCTCTCTTCTGTGGCTGGTACTATTTTTTCTATCCTTTGTGTTTTTTTTTGGTTTCCGTCGTTTATCTGTTACACATGCAGCTTTCCATTCCTCACGCAGAACAGAAGTCAACGAAAATCACCTAGTCGTCAAACTTTCTCTATTATGATTTTTCTACCAACTCGTTGTGAACTATTCTTCTAAAATCCATTTTTTTACCTATGGGACTATTTCAGATCGAAAAACTTGGGGTTTCAAGACGAAAATGAAGTTTCTGTTTGCTCTATTGTTGTTTGTGGTTGTGGGGACCGCTCTCGTGTATAGTCTCAAGTTAACGGTCAATGGCACCGTCTTCTACGATAAACCTCTTTGGGGTTACAGACTCAGGGCCTTGGAACTGGATCATCTGTGAGAAACATTTCCGCTTTTATTTCATTACTTTTTTTTCAGACAAGAAGATTTTCTTGGAGAAGTTCGAAAGGAGATCAAAAGCAGATATGTGTCGTATTTTGAACTCGATCTTTCCGACCCAGAATTTGATGGTGTATTCGATGTTTGTTTTATTAAGTTTTCTTTCCAGACACATTTTTTATAGTCTCACTATGAACTAGGCTACCAGCTCGACTATCACTGTGGTGGGGAGTCACGCTCATTCAAATTCGAAACATCTAGGTTCCATATGAACACAAGGTAACTTCTTCGTTCTGTAGCATAATAACCAAAAATAGTATATTTTCAGAAGATACCACGAAGAATTGTTTTTGATTCTGGCTACGAATCAATCCTGGGTCTTGCAAAGATGTACGGAGAATGAATGCATTGATTATCGGGATGAAATCAGAGAACAACTCAACAATGATATTATAAATTCAAATTCGACTATGCAAACATTTTTATAGCATTTGAATAAACTTCTCCTTTGATACTAATTTTTTGTTTCTTGTTTACAAAAAGTCAATGATTCAGTCAATTACTTGTCAGACTCTCCACTTCGAACCATTGCTCCACATCTCCAAATCTTCTTCTCTATTATAAGTCGTTTGACTTTGAAAACACAAGAGTTTATCACCAAATTTGGTATAAAACAAAGTAAACTTGAAATATGAATGCTTGTCCGAAAGGACTCCGCGGCCGAGGGAAGAGAAAACAGCCCGTTGAACAATAATGTTGCTTTCCCGTCATCAGAGTAATGATGGACAATTTTTTTTTATTCGAAGAAGATTTCAAAGAAGAAGAAGAAGAAGTTATTGAATGTTCATATAGGTATGTTCAAAGATTATCCTAGCATGAAATACTACTTCCGTTCCAGAACAATCCAACTCAATGATATACCGGTATCAACGTGGCGCTGTATTGCTTTTGGTGGAGGATGAAATAATCAGCATTAAACTCTTAGCGGTGATGACATTTTTCCGAAAAAATGAGGAATCGGTATGTTTTTCGAGTTACTTCAGCATAAAATTGCTTTCTTTTCATCAGAAAAGAACGAAGTGTCCGAAGCAGACAACTGTATGGAATTGCGGAGTGTATTCAACTGCTGCGGACAAAAACGAAAACGATCACAATAGGATTTTGTCGATGAACTATTACTAAAAATGCGCGAATATCAATAAGTTTGTCAACTGCAGTACCATGTAAGCATTGCAATCAGAAAGCTTGTGTTTTGCGGTTAGTTTGTATTTGATCATAGCCGATACTCTCCGTTCCACATTTCAGAAACAATTTGTCTGTGATACAAAGCGAAGATAGAGGTTGAAGTAATGCGGAGCGTGAAATTGTTTATCAATAGGAGCAGTGTCACGTAATAGAATATGGAGAAAGATACGATTAGTGTTCAAATGATTTATGGACAAATAGTTTCAATTAAAAGATTCTCCGTTTGTGCACACCATGCCAAAGCCACAGTCTTCCATTGTGCGGCATTCCGGCTTGGTATCAATGAATCGGTAGTTTCCGGCGGCGTTTCCGTGCCACTTGTGCTTTCTTTTCATCATGGGGAGACAAAATGGAACTTCTTCGGCGAAGATGGTGGTCCATCGAAGGACATTTGCCCTTCAACGGAGCGGCCAGCAACAAAGAAGAAGACAATGACGACCTGTGATTTGATATGTGAAATCAGCAACAAGGATTTGAAAACTTACAATGAAAATGTTCATTTTCAATGTCGGAGAGCTCAAATAGTTCGAAGGTCTTTGAGAGATATACTCTCCGTGAGATGATGTAGATTCAATTAAAGTCTAGAATATTGAAATCAATTAAGATTTCATGAAAGTCATATCAACTCTAATTTCATAGATTTTCTGAGTGTTAAAATTTGATTTATATGAGAACCAACTTCAAAAACAATCCAAGCGACACCAAAAGTCGATATCAAGATGTTGTATCCCGAGAACATCGTTTTTTTGCGGGAAATCCTTCATTATAGGAGCCTTTAGACGGATTTTGTTCTATTCTCAGTGGATTGTTCTACAAAAGAGCCATGAAGCTGCCGATTACATGAGTTTCTCGATTCAAAGATGTCTTCAGTATCAACTTTAGTTACGAGTGATAGTATTGTCTCTGGTGATTTTGGAATAAAACTTTGATTTATTTCTGTGAATGAATGATTCTTTATTGCTGTCATGATCAGTAAATTTCTATCTTCTCTATTTCATGACGTGTTTTTTTATGTTTGCAAACGTGTGTTCAAAGATCGTAATTCAAAATAAGTTTGATGTTGAAACCAAATCTGAAAAATTCAAAAAACCAAACGTGCTGAAAAGAAGATGGATGACACAACAATAGACTGTGGCAAAATGTCACAAATTGTATTATATTTTTAAAAAATTCTCCCCTTTTACCTCTTTATTAGAGATGAAGGTGACGCTCAGCAACCAGTTCCAATTTTCCAGCATGAATCCAGAGGATTTCCGTTTAGTCCTCGAAGCTCTTATAGAAGATGCACTTCGCCGTGAAGCAGCTAGGGGTAGGTTGCAATCCTCACACAGTTGAGTGAATAATTATTCATGATTGCTCTATTACAGCTGCCCCTCCTCGTCCTGTTGATTTGTTAGCCGATGTCCCTTTCGTGGCCACCAATACAATCATTGACAGGCTGTTCCAATCAATAAAGCGTCGTGCTCAGCCAAACTTCACTGGGCTGATCAAATTGCCGCCAGATCGGTCCGCCACAGCAGCAATGCTTAAACTCAGCCCAAATCCGGTGACTTGGATGAGGCTGCCAACAAAACACATTCAAACCTGAAACAGCTAGTCTGACCCTCCAATGTAACTATCCCCGTACCTTACTCTTTTTTTGGTTAACTAGAAAATTATTCGCTTTCTGATTGAGCATTGTCTTATTGTAATGAAAACTTGTCCATTGTATCTTATTGTATTCTAGGGTTTTTTTCTCAACCTTCTTGGATATTGTAGTTGAAATAAGTAAATAAACAAATTTCACTTTGTGAATCGATAAAGCACAATTTGTGAAACTGTCAGATAAATAGTAAGTGAAAATAATGATTTCATTTATATCCGTTATGAACAGAAAACTGGAAAAATGAGAAGTGAGAGTTCTACGTTACTTCACTTGACTTGGTCTAATTGAAACGTTCTGCTGAAACTGAAAGCATGTTCTGTTACAAAACCGAATGTCGGCTTCAGAACGATCTTCTTTTAGAAGCACTCTAGAATAAGAAGATGCCAAGGGATACCGGGGAAGCATCCGGTCACACTCATTGTGTTTTCAAGTTTCAGTATTTGAGAAGTTTCAGTATTGAGAAAAAAGGAACGAAATTGGTTGTTCCCGTTAGCAGGATTTCAGCATAAAGAACAAAACAACGATATAGGGAAAAATTATACGTGCAGTTTACTTTTAAAAAAAGTAGATGCTCTTAACGTTCCCTCCATCAGGAGTCATAAACGGTTGGACCCATATACACATCTAATGTTGTTGGAGGTGACAATTATGAGCTTTATTTTCCTAACGCAAGCCAACGAGTCTTATCATCTGCTCTTTGTTTTCCGTTTTACCTGGTAGCCACTATGTCTTCTCATTTTCTCATCCTTCCGCCGGAGCAGATTATAATCCGCTACGCATAAGCCTGTCCAGATACACTTCCATCTCTTTTTTTACCCGAGTTTTTTTTATCAAGGGTTGTTATTTTGGAATATGTGGTTTGAAAAACGTCTACTTGGGTCTATAACTCGTAACCCAGTTGCTGTAGAGGAATGAGCTCCAAACAGCGGTAGCGTCTAATTAGTCGGCATTTCTAATTAACAAATTTTTTCTTGTAACATTTTTACCCGGCTTCTTATCAAAATTATTATCTGCCAGTTAACCTGTGAAACGTCAATCATACCATTTTCCTAAACGTCGCATGCCGACACAGTCTTCAATAATAAACCATATGTTTTCCCTTATCTTTTCATCTGATCCTATTTTTTCTATATAAAAATTTATTAGGCACAAGCGTAGTTAGGTACACTTTTGATGTTTGTTTACAGATAAAACACAGAGCTTAAACTTCAATTCTCATGAAAAATCTTTCTACTCCTGATTATCGAATGAGATTCCAAATAAGCAAGTACCATTTTTCATCATTAAATGCTTTCTCTATGATTCAGATTTACGTGATGTCAAGCAATGCATACTTCGTCAGAACCCAAATAAAGTATCGTGAAGAATTTGGAGTACTAACAGTCTTTTTTATTTGAATACGAAGAATACATTTTTTTTCTCTTCTTAGCCGATCAGTTTCAGTTGCCTCGTTTTTTTGCGGAAAATCCACATGTTCATCGAACGGGAGGCAAAGCTCTGGCTGCCCAGCTCTTCTCATTTCGCGAGGCAACGCAAAATCCTTGTTCGAAATCTTTTATTCTCCGAGTACACTGCACTATCTAAACATGATCATCTTTTCTTTCCCTCTCTCTTTGATGATAGCTATTAGATACTTTCTACCTATTTTTTCGCAACATCCGACGTTATTGAGTAGTTGTAAGGGACCAAGAGCATGTAATCTCTACACGCTTTCAACGAAATCACAACCTTTTGAGTACTGACGATCATAATTTTGTCAAGACGACTACGATTTTTTTCTGTTGCTTTCTGTTACGATTTTTTTCTGTACTCATTAGATACTTTCTACCTTCTTTGGCAATACCCTACCAAATTGAAACGTTGAGTGAGGACCAAGACTGTGTAATGTCTTTAATTCTTACACACTTTCAATGAAATTAAAACTATTGGCATACAGATGATCATAATTTTTTCAAAACGACTAGCAGGTAAGCTGTTTCTAAAGATGTTCCGATTTCTCATTAAGTTTTCTCGCCATTTCTGATTTTCCATATCACGAATTGTTTTTAGAGATGAGATTTTTCTACCACATGTAGCTATCATCCATGTCAACGGTTTTGATGCAAATTCTGAGATGAACAAGACCCGAAAAATTCCAGATCTGCTCTAGTGACAAAAATTTTCGAAGAGAAACTTTTGGATGAGAAACGTTCTAATCAGTGTTGAAAATCTTTTCATATACATTTTAATCTTTCTTATCATTTCAGTGTTCTCTTTAATGCTCTGCAATGACTTCCTTTTTTTATTATTGGGAGGCGAAGCTCTTGCTGCTCAGGTCTTTTCATGTTGCGGGCCAACGCATAATCCTTTTCGAAATTTTTCGCTCTCCTATTGCACTGCAGTTACATGAACATCTCTCCTCCTTTTTGGTTTTCTTATTAGATACCTTTTACCGTCTTTGGCAATATCCTACCAAATTGAGTGGTTGCATAAGAACCACGAGCATGTTATCAATCCCTACACGCTTTTAATGCAATTAAGACCTTTCGAGTACAGATGAACACAACAAACGTGAATATAGGTTTTTCTGAAAACTAAAAATAATTAACATGTGTGAAGCCCACAAGCTTACTTTTGTGAAGAAGACGTAAAGCTGTTCTTGGGAATATTTCGATTTTTATCAAGTTTTTAAGCCATTTTGTAATTTTTCATATGACGACACGAACTGTTTTTAAAAACTAGATGTTTTTGATAAGTGTAGCAATCTTATGTTTCGATGCAAATTCTGAGATATCATTAGGACCGTGGTCATCCTGAGATATGGAGACTGACGATATTCTTATCTGAAATTCAGAGCCATAGAGATATTTTATTCGAGCTTTGATAATGTCTAAATGGGTAAATCAGTAATTTTTAAAAGAGAAACAATCTAATAACTTATGAACGTTTGTGCCAAATCTCACTTATCTCTTTCTCCCCCATTTCAAAACTGATTCCTTCATTTTTCACAATAAATTCACATTTTCATCAATCGGGTGGTGGAGTCCTGAACGCCCAGCTCTCCTCTTGTTGCGAGGCAACTCAGAATCCCTTTTCGAATTTTTTCTACTCCAAGTACACTGCAGTAACGAACCACCACTACCCTTCTTTTTCTTCTCTTGCCAATAATACTCATTAGATACCTTTTACCTTTTTTGGCAACATCTTACAAACGAGCGTGTCAGAACGGGGAAAAACATCTGTCCTATTTGTAATTGGCGTTTCCGATGCAACATCTTTATATGGTTTGCCGACTGCTATCAAAGATGGTTAGATACATTCCGACCAGTTAGATTAGTGACCACCGGTAGAGATACAGGTATAATTGGAGATATTGTTTGGAAGTTAATAGAGGCATACGCTAATGTGTGAGGAAATCGTTCCGGGCTGAGTAGAAAACCCATTGACAAGTTCTGTGATTTATTAGACTGGCTTCGGATTTCAACATATATACGAAACATACAACCGTAATCTCAGAGATTTGATTCAAATATCTTCTCCTTTTGAAGTCGAATACAAAGAGTATTTTGTTGTCTCCTTTTTTTTCCAGCCGCCCCACCTATCAAAACGTACCAAAACGTTACATCTTCTTTGAAAACACTATCAAAAGTGATAATGTTTTCGAAAACAAAAAAAAAAGAACTACCCCCCCCCCAAAAGATATCCCAAAAAAATGTTTTAATCTCTCCACCCACACGCACGTGATCTTAATTCACATTGTGTTTTTTCTTTCATTTTTCTGATTACTGATAATCCTTACTCTGAATATCTTTTACTACCTAGACACACAACCAATATTCTCTTCTCACGAGCACTCGAACGCGGAAGAGATGCAAACACATCAAGTTCTGCTGTCATAGTGATTCTGATTTGGTTCTGATCGGAATTCCAATATGATCCAACCAACAGGACCCGGCACTAATATGTGAGTGTCATTCAAATGGATCGTTTATATTTTATGTTTTGAAAAGTTTATCATTTAGCAAGACGTTTCATCATAATTCATCTTTTTAGTGTCCAGGAACAAAGACTCAGCGTCTCAAAAAGTGGCAGAAAAACGAAACTAGTCAACTATGATAAGGGCTTAGTAGACATTCTAGTTATTCTGCAATCATCTAACTTTTTTCAATTTTGTTAGGTACCAGATTCATTTTTGAAATTTTTAGGCCATCAGACGATGATGAGGATCATAATCCAAATATGTCATCAAATCAGAACGCACTTCCTGTACTCCGAAAAATAAAAACAGAGCCGAATCTTGTCGAAGAAAAGTGAGTTAGCTTTTTTCTAAAGTGAACATAGTTTTAGTCGAATTTTTTGGTTTTACAGGCCAATGGTAAAACACATTAAATCAGAGGTTGAGGATAATATCAAACCAAATAAAACACTCAAGAAGACACTTCCAGCATCAGGAAAAATTGAACAAGAATTAAATTCTGCTGAACAGAAGTAAGATTGTGTTATCACAGACTTCTGAGTGGAAGTTTTGATTTTACAGACCAAAAGTAAAAATGATCAAAAATGAAAACAACTATGCTTCTCCAGCACCATCAATCTTGCCTCAGAATCCTCCAACTCGAAGTTTGCTTCCTCAACCGACAACCTCTGAATCCACCAATTCTAGAAAGTAAACCAATCTTCGCTTTAGTTTTCAAATATTTTTGATATTATAGGAGATCAGCCACATCGTGTACAGTCATCTCTGATGATGAAACCGTACGTTCAACAGAACTATATGCAAAACTACAAAACTTGTCTCCACCCAATTGTCAATTGGCAGGGAAAAATTTAATGCAATTTTTCAATAGTCTTAATCTTGTACAGCCGCTCATACCGCAACATTATGTTCCTGTGATACCAACTCCTCAACTTGTACTTTCTCTGCCTACGATAGTGGATCCGTAAGTGCTCGATTTCTTCAGGTTTATAAAATCTTCAGGTTTTATAGATTCCCATCGATTGGAACTAATGTTGATCAGGCTCAGAACACTCCTAATTCAGCATTTTTAGTACAGAACATGTCATTGAACATAAAATCTGAAGCGGAAGAACAATCAATGTAAGTCATTTTTCACTTACCAATGGATCTCAGAAATATTTCTCTTCACAGGGAACCAGTGCATCCACCGGTGAAAAGAACCAAGAATGACAATCAGAAGTCAGCTCAAACTTTACCTTCTCATGGCGTATTGCCCAATATCAAAACGGAGTCTCAAGAAGATCACAATCAGATTGAATCTATTCAAGCGGCTGAGTAAGTTTGCGTCTTCTTTCCAACTACATGCAACGAAGAACCATTTGATTTTCAACATAGATGATTTGGTTTACAGGGCAGCAACAATGAACGAGCATGAAAAGGCTACCACACACGCATCTAAGTAAGTTTTCTGTTATGAAAATTACCTGCATTCTGCTTGATTCTCAATCTGCTATATTGGTTTACAGTAAAACCCAACAAACATCGACTGACGAAGACGAATATGAGGATGTCTGGACTGTTTGTGACTCAGTACCAAGAATCAGAACAGATCTTCAAGCAAGAAACAAGTATAGAAGTGCATTCCGAGTAGTAGCTAGGTGAGTTTTCTTCTTTCACCTTACTATGTACATGAATAACTAATTCGGTTCCTAAACTGGATACCCTTTTACAGAAGGATAATACATCGGCCAGTAGCCCAAATGAATTGTGGAAACGTGCAATCAACCTGCACAACCACAACTGTGGCTCCAGATAATCTTTTGTCAAAAATCAGATTTGAGCTTCAAAGAGAAAACAAATATAAAAGTGTATTTACAGTGGTAGCTAGGTAAGTTCGTTTTTTTTTCACTTAACTATGTACATCAATTACTTATTTGGTTCTCAAATTGGATATCCTTTTTCAGAAGAGCAGTACATCGGCCAGTAGCCCAAATGAATTGTGGAAACGTGCAATCAGCCTGCTCAAGCTCAACTGTGGCTCCAGATGATCTTTTGTCAAAAATCAGATTCGAGCTTCAAGGAGAAAATAAACAAAAAAGTGCTTTCACAGTGGTAGCTAGGTAAGTTCGCTTTTTCTACTTAGCCACGTACATCAATTACTTATTTGATTCTCAAACTGGTTATCTTTTTACAGAGGAACAGCACCTTGGCCAGTAGCCGAAAACAATTGTGAAGATGTGCAATCAGTCTGCACACCTACAACTGTGGTTCCTCATGTTCCTTTGCCAGAAATTCGAACTGAACCTGAAATATCAGACAAGCAGCCTATTCAGTCACCACAAACAACAGAGTAAGTCCAATAAGCAATTCTCCCCACACTAAAATATTATGTAGCATAATTTTCAAACAGTTTCAAAAGTTTGAAAAATCTACAGTCCAATGTATTACAGAACAGTCTCCTCAACTGAAAACTTGCAAATTCTTCCAGAGCCCCCAAGAGAGTGAGTTTGCTTGTTTGTTCAACTACAAACATAGCTGACTGTGACTTAACAATACATACCCATAGATATTGAAAGATCCCTTAATGGTTTGAGTCTATATCCTCCAAAAAATTACGGCTAGAAAAATAACAATAATGTTTCGATCAAAAAAATCCTGTCATTCTCAGTGAATTGTTCTTTCGATGAATTCACTCGTTCCTATCAAAGGTAGTTCTTTCAACTTTGTCCGATTTTAGTGAAACTGTTTGTCTAATTTTGATAACATAAAAAAAGAGCTCAATTTGAAATTTATCGCCATTTTTTTTTGAATTTCAAACTAGGGCTCATGAACTCTGTGCCGAAATAGGGTTAAAATGCTATCCGTGAGCGCGCAGTAACCACACGTGCTCCCGGTGATCATTATGGGCCTTGATTGTAGTCGGCTGCTTCATTTTTCCATTTTTCCTTAATGCGCGCTTTTGTCACCGACCAATTAAAATACTGTTTGAGTTCAGGTCAGCAAATGAAACATGGGTTTTGATGAAAAATATCATCAATGTTTTCATGATTTGGGAACTGAATATCGCAAAAAATTTGAAATCATCAGGTTTGTAAGCTTTGGAATGGTGAGTAGTTAGAGATGCTTAGTTCAATCAGTAGCAATTAATGTATTTCACCAAAACTGTGCGCATTAAACTAGCTTTACAGGTTAAGTGAAGTCAAGAACGGAGAACCACAAAAGAGTGATAGTTTTCTGCTTGTTACTTTCCAATTCCGATTTTGACATTTGCAGAAAAATAAGCAAGGACTCTACAACCGGCAGTTCCGATGACTATGGGGACAATATTCCAACGCCCCCAACTATAAACTATCCAGTCCGGAAAACAGTTCTTCGTCGTACCCATTCAACGGAGCCGGGGTTGGAGCCGGGTTTGTCACACCTCATAAAAGAATTGGGAACACATCCAATTGTTTCGTTTGCATTCTTGGAAGATGAGCTCTACCCTAAGCACCTGAAACGACAAATATGGGGGGATGTACTACCGAATAGTACTCCCGTTGACATGGAAGTTACTCAAAAACGCATTTTGATGAAGATGGAGAATACTACTACGGAACACATCAAAGAGATAGAATCAATCCATTTACTCCGACTAGCTGCTTATTTAACCGAAGACGGAGTAAAGACCATTTCTATATTTCTTCAAACAAAAGAGCATACGGAAGGGTCTACTGAAACGATGAATGGTTCCGAGGCATTCGAAAAAGTCACTGAATATGTCAACAAGTTTGTGATTGAACGGCTTCATATACAATTCATGAATTGCAATTCTCAAGAATATGTTGAAGAGCTGGTTTCTTTAGGCAAGCAATCTCTACGGGTTGTTCACGTTGAGTTTTGGGCCTTCCACAGGACGACTACCTGTTTTTCAATGAACGACAGTGGTGTTTTGAAGAACCTTCTCAATAACTGCCACCCGTTTTACTTGAAGAAATTGACCATTAATTCCCAGAAAGATTGGTTCTGCATGAAGAACAAACAGTGGATAAAAGGAGATTTGTGGGACAACTTGGAGTATTTCGAAACGACGGAGCTTCTCGGATTCCCCGTCAGGGATTTTTCACATATGAAGAATGTTAAAGGAAAAGTTCATGAGATGAAAATGATTGATCTCGATTTTTTTATCGAAGTGAGTGTTTTTATGGGTTTCTAACTTTCGTTCCTTTGCAAATTCAGTTAGTTCAGAAAGAAAAGTTACGCTACAAAATAAAATATTTCAGACATACCGCTTCAATGCTCATCTCAACTCTTCGTTTGATTTCTACATTTTGAATGGGGTGTAGGAGACAATGTTCACTGGGAAGAAACCTGACGAACTTCCACTCTTCATTTACACTAACGCGGCTGTAACTTCCGGAAACATCTTGATTGTTAAAATTGAAGAGCATAGAATAAGGGGCAAGATCTTTGCTATACCCAATGATTCTGAATCGGCAAAAGAGTGCCTCTCTTTTTTCGAGTCTGAGAAGTGGTGAATTGTATTTTCCGGTGTTCTGAATTGTTTTTGAATGTATATCACAGACATAATCATTTTGATCTCCATTTGCTTCTTGTTCCTTGAGTTTTTGCCTATTCCTTGTTTCTTAGATTTTTCATATCTCTCGATTATTTTTATATCCGTCTATCAATGATCAATTTCACACACTTGACCTCACAAGTTCTCACTGATTTGTTCCTACCATTATTACCATTAATCCTTCACTACATGTAAAATTCTGATAAACTTTCATCATCAGAAATCAGTTCTCCCTTTCAATTCTCCCTTTTCCTCCGTTTTTGTATTAGTACTGACTTCTCAAAAATATTTTCCATCTGAATGTGAATCTTCTTTGAAGTTTTTCTAAAGTTTGAATCCGATGTACTCATTCAATCCCTAGATGATAATCATTTATGTTCATATTTGATTCTTTTCCATACAATAATTCTTAACTCTCAAATCCTAGTCACAAAGAATACATTTTTCTCTCTTCTTTGTTCACCAATAAATTATATCCAGAAAACTTGACTTTTTCTCATTATAAAAATTTTGGTGGTGTGTTCTTGCACATTTTATTCTTCACGCGTCACTTGGCTGCCGGCGCCTTCCGTCCGGCGACATTCCTAACAGGCGCGCTTATGTAATGGCCTCTCGTCCTACCTCCTCCCGCCACTCCCATGTGGTCTAGTGGTTAGGATTCGTGGTTTTCACCCACGCGGCCCGGGTTCGATTCCCGGCATGGGAAGTTTCTTTTTTCCGGTTTTTTTCAATGGGTTTTTCATATTTATTCCTGTAATCATTTGATTTTAAGGTAATAAACGGCAACAATATTCAGATATTCAAGTAGAGTTTTTAAAAAACAGAATAAAGAATTTTTTTCTATCCCAAAAAACAAGAAAACAGATCATTAGTTTGTTGGCATTGTGTCTCAAGCAAAAGTTTTTTATCAGTAGACTTTTCTCATTTTTGTTCAATGTTTCGAAGTCCCAAGTTTTATCGATAGCTGTCATCTGTTGTACACGAATTCGGTATCAATCCATCTTGTCAGGTTGATTTCACGCATTCAAATGGTTGTAATCAAAAAATGGCTTCCTCGTTTTCATAGTAATAAAAATAAGGTTAGCACCTAATTGACCTATTAAGAAGATGTGAAACTGCCAAAAATTTATCCGTAATCCTCCAATTTTCGGTGTCCTTCTTTTTTCAACAGCATGTAAAAATGATTCATATTCTTGATATGATGACTCAGAATACCGTTAATACTGTTATTGAAGCCTATGGGCTTCTATTTTTCGAAGAAGTCTTCAGGATTGGCTTCTATTACAGTATTTACGGTATCTGTTTGGGTCACATCATCGCAAAAAACCATTGCGGTTGTTTATGTTTTCAGTTTATAACTTGGGTGTTGCGGTCAGTTGTAAACGATATGCATTAACGCATAACTGACACAATCTCTGGTCCCTCCAAATCGTAGCTAGTCACTACACTTCCTCGTTCTCTGATTTCCTTCTCCATAAGTTTCTTTCCTATTGCGCTGCAGTTCGCTGTGCGCGGGGTCTCTTTTCTTGTTGATTCCTCCTGAGATTTAGATTTCTTGGAGAGTTTTAAGTTATGCACTTTTTTCTTTCGATTCTTTGACAATTTTGAACATTTCTGTCAAGCATTCCAAGAAAAAAGGCATTTTCATTCAAAATAGAACCATTGTTCATTTAGCCACTTTTCGAAATTCCATGATACTTTTCTGAATGAAAAACATGAACAACTTAAAACAGTGAAATAATCCAAAAATCAGGGCAATGAATTTGATGTATCAACTATCTGTCTTCAAAAACATGTAGTAATGTTCTCGAAAATTTTCATATAGAGATCAACTCTTATCGTTTTCATCTGGCAAAAAAAAGGAAAATTTAACGTTAGAGGAGGGACTCAAAAAAACTTTTCCCAGAAATTACAAATTCATGTAACTTAGGCGAGTTCAAACCCAGGGTCGGTCTAACCTTACCAAATACGCTACCGACTGCGATATGCGATCTTAGAAGTGGTGTCTCCACTTGTCTACAAGAGACTGCAACATTTTTTCCCCTTAAAGTTACCCTACAAATGAAAATTCCCACCCCCTTTAAGACCAATTACGCAAATTTTTTGTAGGGGAACAAGAGGTGAGGCTAACAGCGAATACATCGAAAGGGCAAGCGTTTTATGAATGAAATAATGTGTGGAAAAGGTGGTAATGAATTAATAAAACAGGAAAGGGGCGCGCGAAATGTGCGTTTCTAACGATTTAGAGCAGAAATGGTAATATTTTAAATATAAGAGCGTTTTCGACACACCTTTTTCGTATATTCAAAGTAGAAAGAATGTGAATCTGATGAATTGGGGCCTCACTTTCATTAATCTTAAAATTTAAAACTCATTTCAATGTCAATGGACAAAAAAAGGTTTGTCCAGCCTTGTTTCTTGACTCGCTTGCTTAACCAAAGTTTTTCTCTAATATAGTTCAACTTTTCAAAACAAATCATCATTTTCAATCATCCGTGAATTGCTTCTGATTCGTTTTTCTTTTTTAATCATGTATATTGCACTCATGCATTCAGCTTTTTTTCAGAATGGATCCTCTTAACGTATTCCCTAACCAACGTGAGCTTCTGTGTGCAATACCGGTCGGTGGAGGTGGCAGGAACGAAATAAAAGAGTGAGAAAACATTTTAACTTTCAAAATAAGTGATAATTTTTAGCCCGAGCCCACTGGAGCCCCGTACATTCGGAAGTCGCTTCGTAAACCTGCCGGACATAGCATTCGAACAGTGCCTGGATTTCTTGCCCGTTTCGGAACAGTGAGTTTCAGTTTATATATATATATATATATATATTCCAATTATTTTTTTTTAGAATTCTCCTCTCAGTTTTCGAGGATTCGATGCGGGAGAAAATTAGAAACTTGCGTAGGAATGATGTCGTCATTGATGTTGTTCTCGGCTCCAATATGGCCTGCGTCCAACTCACAACCAAGAAAGCGAAAGGAGAAGTTTATCTCGTCAAAGGTTCAGACTACAGTAGAGGGCCATATGGAGCTGTGTTTGGCGATGGAGAAAGTGAAGAAAACATAAGAATGTTTTCCATTCAGTAAGTGACTGTCGATATGTAGGAATGGACACACCAATGAAAAAATCTAGACTCAACCACTTATTCGAGAAATTTCAGCCAAGAACAATTCGAGTTAAAGGGAGAATCGGTGCGAGTGTTCCATTGTCACCAAGTCTGCAATGATATCAAATTCTTCGTGGAACATTTGGAATCAGTTTTCCATGGCGAACTCAACTCCGTTCGTCTTGATGTTCAATATGGAGAAAGTTGTTCTCGCATCAATCCAAAACTGAGGGAATGTAAGAAGATCATGATTCCACCTACTGTGTCAAAAGATACGTTCAATGAATTCGCGGGCGAATTCAGAGCTGAAACCATGGTCTCGCGAGCACCCCATATGGAGGGATTTCGACCAACCCAGGTTAGATATTTTGAAAATCATCAGATTTGAAGATTATGTCAAAATTTTTAGGTGATTCGTAAAGATACTTATGATGACTCGGGATATGCCATTCAAATGAAGGATTTGGATCTTCTCGAGTGCCGAGTCATCAGCTTCTGTCAATCCCAATTCGGAGCTGTTCACTACAATCAAATAATCAAAAACTGGATAAATGGAAGTTACGGAAAGACTGAAGTTTTGGTGTTCTGGGTGTGCGATTGGGACGTCGATTACAGAAGACGCCTGAGAACCGATCCAGTTGTAGTCATGCATGGCATAGAACACTCCGCGGTTGGAAAGACTGCACTTCAAAGAATGTAAAAAGACTAACGACTTTTTTTCAACAAAACAAATATACTTTTCAGCATTGAAAACGCTGCCAATTCAAGGAAGGTCCAAAGATCAGACGGACGTTTTGCGGTTATCACAACGGAGGGCCTTCAAAACGGACGGATGTTCCACTTCCGACTGATTGTACTCAACGACAATGGACTTGAACCAGAATGCAGCATTGCAGAAGAATATATTGCTCCCTTTGATTGGCCGATAAAAGTTCGCGAGCCACACTTCTAAATTCTTACATCTCTCTTTTGGTACTGTGCATTTTCTATTTCCATTTTTTTCATCGCTAACTTCGCATGTAACTTTTTTAAAATTTAAATTCATGGTAATTTTGAATCATAATTTGTTTCTTATCCAATTTTTTAATTAAAAAATTCCAGTTTTTTTTCGAATTTTTTTGTTATTTTCGGACAAAATATTTCGAAAATTATTTTTATTCGATTTGTTTTATACGAATTTGCTGAAAAATGTCTTATTAAAATATTTCGACAGTCATTTTTCGTTCCACGGTACGTGCATTAGTTGTGATCTGGTTGTCTGGAAAGTGTGTGTGTTTCAACTTTTTTTGAGGCATTGTTTTCTCACAATTTCCACCCATGAGTCTGGAAAATATATGGTAAAAGTTTGAGTATCACCGAGATCAGATCAAACTTGATCAAAAGCCATGCCCATTCCATCCATTTGGAACCTTTTTTTCTGATCGTGAGATTTCATCTATTCTAATCTGCCGTAGGTGATGCCAATTATGATCTTTCAATACTCATCGTTTGCCGTCCTGACGAGACATCCTAAACTGCCATCTGCCTCACTTAATCCGCTTTACCTGCTTTTCACTTCTCTTTTCCTCTTGCTGAGCACTCATCGTACGCACGGGTTGCCAGACGCTCCAACCATCTATGAAGCTACACCTCACGCGCAGGATTAAAGGTCACGTGTACGTCTCGAATAATAGCTTCGATTCTATTCCTTGCCTTGCTCTTATAAAAATGCAGGGACTTTCGCAGAAAAGGTTCGAACTCGAATCGCCACCCTAGCAGTGGTGAAAACCATTCTTCGTGACAAGACGTTTCTTATCAAAGTGTGATTTTTTTTCAATCCAAAGTTCACGAGAAATAAAATTTCGAAAAAGAATGAAACTGGAGATAATGTTTTCCCTAAAATCACAATTAGAGATGCCTTGGATGGGTTTGAGCCCGGGACCTGTATACAAGATGACCAAAAACGTCCGGATCTTACTCGTTCTCCACAGATAAGCCCTTTTTCCTCCTGAGATTTCTTTGAGTGACATCATATTTTTCGAACACTATCTAGGGCTTTGCTGTAGCCCTTGGACATAAACACGTGTACCCTACCCCAGTTGCGTGGCAATATAATCCTTCATTCGTCGCTCTCTCTCTACATGCACTTTGTTATATCTGCCATCCTTTTTTCATCTTCTCCATCACGATAATACTCACATGATACATTTATGGAATCAACCTACAACCGAATGTGTAAAAGGGATACGAGCATCTGCCCCTTTCTAATTAGTGCTTTGTTCGTCATGGTTCTGTATGAATTGCCGACAACACTGACGAGGATGACGATAACATCTATTTTTTTCGAAGATTGTCGGCTAATTGATTGTTGCGTCTTAGCTATATAGAATTTTTTTTGATAACTGAAAGCATAATTGATGAGACTGGATGAACAATAAAACTTGATAGATGTAGAGAGTATCGTTCCAGACAATTGTGAGCTGAACCTCTCTTTTTTTCGGTTACATTCTCTCGTTTGAAGTTTTTTCCGTCTCACTTTTTCATTCTACAATCATTTATCTACCAGATACTTCTTCAGATAAAAAAATTTGCTAGTAACTTGTTTCTGAAACCAAACGCAACATAGCCTTCAAGCTTCTTGGAAATACCTCTCTGCTCTAGTTTCGTCATGGATCCCAGGCTGACCGGGATGTCAATCGACACAGGAGAGTAAGTGTGAAATGTTATAGGCAATTTTGATTTTCAGTTTCCTGACATTTGTGTTTGAAGACAAATATAATTTTTAGACCTGAGGGATTCTCTGAGACCCGAACGAAAACTATAATGGAAACTCCGCTCGGATCACAAAAAATTGAGTGAGTTACCTATCATTTCATAATGATGAATGCTTGATCTAAATGATTTTGTCTGATTTTGTTTAATACATCGTATGGCCCCATTTTCAGACAAGAAAAGTTTGACAGCACGCAGAAGTCAAACAATGGCAAACACGTCACGGAAAAGGGACAAAGAGAACTTGCTCAATCGAGTACTCCGGAAAAGTAAGTTAGGCGTAATCTTGTGACACTATTGCGTTCAATTTTGCAGAAATCCAGTAAGAGTGTTGAAAGTCGAAAAAAAAGATGACTGTCATGAAGCAACTGTCCCATCTCCAGACAAAACTATACCAAAATCTCCTGCTCCGCGTCCAGTATCTCCTTTCAATCTGTTCCCAATTAGAAACTGGAGGGAAATGATGGGTGAATCCACTGAGACAGCAACGGAGACACCAAAGTGAGTTTGTTCACTTGAAGGAATAGTCCTCTCTACCGAAAACATTTTCGTTTTTTAGTCAAAATTTAGATTTTGCTTATGTTTCAAACAAGAGTTTTTCAAATGTTCTCATTTTCCAGAAATACACATGAAGAATCTTCTAATGATGATTGTGAGGAATTACCTCCGAAATATGAAAAGAGTCAGATTATGCAATGGCGGGAATTTCGAAATGTTTATATCCCTCCATACATGAGAAGAAAAACAATCGAAGAAAAACAGGAAGAACTCAAAAAAGTTAAGGAAGATGACGAAAAATTAGAGGAGCGTCTTGGCGATCCTACTTCGGATGCAGCTTTCTCATTTTTTCTCAATCGCACAAAAAACTTAAATGATGAAGTAGAAAAAGTAGAAGGATGTATGAAAGACGCGGATGCCGGACCGAAAGACGAACTGTTGTTCCATTTCATTAAACTTTTTGCTCGAGCACCCAGTAAATATGGAAGACGTGCATTTCTTCAAACACAACATAAACTCGGAGGGCCAGAATATACCTTTAGAGATACTTTCGAAGACGAAGCAATTATAAGAATTGCTGAAATCGCACAATACTACAAAATCGAAAAACTTAACCTTGAATTCTTGAATTCTGACACGCCGTACTTCATTGACAAATTGGTGGAAGGCGTTGATGGACCTCTTTCAATCAAGACCCTGAAAATTTTGAACTGCCAACAGATCAATGCAAATGACAATGGAAGAGCCATTTCAAAATTTCTGAAGAAATGTAAACCAGGAATCTTAGAAAGTCTGGAAGTCCGTTTTCAAGAAAATTGGTACAGTAGTTTAAAAGAAGTTCGTGAGACTACAGACGTTTGGAAAAATTTGAAGTCTTTCGAAACCAACAATCTTCTTCCGGTCGCCCTCAAAGACTGTCTCCATATGAATCACATTAAAGGAGTTATTCAGGAGATAGACATGTTGGAACTTGATTCTCTCATTGGGGTATGTTATTCGGAATAGACCAAGATTAGACCACCAGATTCTCTATTCTTGTGGTGTTCAAATTAGTTTCAAGTAATTCGCTCATTTTTACAATGCAAAAAAACTTTTTTTCAGGCTTTTCGAGAGAAGATCCCTCAGAATAAAACATTTGAGATCAAACTATTGCATGGTGTCAGTGAAACTCTATTCAGAGGGCACAAACCTGTGCGTCTTCCGCTTATTTTATGCGCCGACACGTGGATGCCATCCGTCAATTGTTTGTTGGTAAAGATTGAAGAAAACCAAATAACTGGTGAGATGATAGACGCAACCTCGCTTTCTGGAAAAGATTCAGAATTCATGAAACCTAATACTTGTTGATTATTTTCGTTCAGATCATAGATATTCGTTCACTAATTCACTGACATTTATTTTATCTACCGATTTCTCATAACAATTTGTTTCTGCGTATTTTGTTATTATTTTCCCCAAATATCCCCCATTTCATCTCTAATTCTATCTATGAAAAATATCCAAATGACACTTGATTTCTATAATTAAAAAACTTGAAAGTTGTTTCTTATCATTCATTCATTTTTTGTGTGATTATCGATATTGATGTAACTTTGTAAACTCACAATAATAGTCTGCTAACATTATTCTCAATAAGCATTCACAAATTGCTATAACTCGATTGTTTATTCGCAGAAGTAACACACATTTCAAGCAGTTCATTGCACACTTCCTCCACTCTTCTTTTCGCTGACTGGCGCCCCCTTTTCGGTTACATTCTTCGCAGCCGCGCTTTTGTAATGGCCTTTCGTCCAACCCTCTCCCGCCACTCCCATGTGGTCTAGTGGTTAGGATTCGTGGTTTTCACCCACGCGGCCCGGGTTCGATTCCCGGCATGGGAAGTTTCTTTTTTCATTTCCTGAAATCAATTTCATTTGTTTTTTTTTCAAACATTTATTCTCTTTTTTCTTTTGGTGAATGTGTGAATCTTAAAAATAGAACATTCAGAAAAAAGAATATCATATGAATTATCTACCAATGGCTGGAATCACTTTCCAGTTGCGACTTCAAGCTTCGAATCTTCTATTTTCCAAAAAGATTGGTTTGTATATTTGCATTTCTTACTCAAAATACTTGCACTTTTGATCTCTCCCATTATCGGAAGTTCACAGATGTTCCGACCACCACAGAGATAGACGGAAAAAAAGGGCGGAGCTCCTGGAATCTATGTTTCGAAATGTGAAGATTTCATTCTACTTTTCGGTCATTTCTTGGGTTTTTTCTTC
The DNA here is from genome assembly GCA_000143925.2 of Caenorhabditis brenneri. Classification (NCBI taxonomy): domain Eukaryota; kingdom Metazoa; phylum Nematoda; class Chromadorea; order Rhabditida; family Rhabditidae; genus Caenorhabditis; species Caenorhabditis brenneri. The sequence goes on from GL380136.1 coordinate 62,928, forward strand.
CATTTTTCTTCGTTTCTCTTCGAATACGCTAATTTATTTCAGATATGTCGGGTGATGCAAACTCAGACGTCTGTGGCATGCCTATTCTTACTGAGGAAGAAATTAGCATGTTTTTTGACTGGTCGGACTCGAAATCCAAGCCGGCCGACATAACGAGCGAAGCCCCTGAACCCTCTGTTTCAAAATGTGAGAGCTTCATCATATTATCCGGTCAATTATTTGAGTTGTCTTTTTGTCTCATCTTTATTGCGTTTCGAACGCTCAGTTTTTTCAGATATATCGAGTGATATGAACTTATACTACTCTGATATGCCTACCCTACATGCAGAAAAGACTAACGTTCCAGTAGATTGGTCTGGAAAACATCGTCTGGACTTTGAGAGAAGATCAGTTGACACCGAGTACTCAAACGACAGAAGAGAAAACCGTACATCTATCAAAACTTTGGATGAAGAATTCGGACAGTTTGTGAAACACGTAATTGAAGAATCGGAGGTTATTGAAAAAGATGGTGAATTCTATTACGACCCAGAAATGGAGAGAAGTTATGAAACTCAAAAACAGAAAAATGCCATCGGTTCGATTTCGGAGCATGCTGATTTGAATGAACATACTGGCATGGCTCATGGAGACGATTCTTTTGCGGATGGTAAACTCTATCACGACACAAAAATGGCAACAGTTTTTGAACCATTTGGAGTCAGTGAAAAAACCAAACAATCTCAAGAACAAGCGAACGCCATGGAATGGACCATGGAACCAGCCAATTGCAATGAAGGAACCGGCATGACTTATGAAGACAATTCTTTTACGCCAATTATTAGATCATCTGTGGTGAAAGAACAAAACGGATGCTCGTACTGCATCTGCCAACGTTGTGGTTTCGGAAATCTATTGCCGGCTCATGAGAATGACAACCAACAGTTGAATTTTGAAAGTGAGTTTTCTTTATTCCCTGAATTCGAATTTAAAAAACATTATCTTTTGGTTTGAGTTTCAAGTACTTTCTCTCGAAGACTCTATTTTTCAATATACGTGAATTTCATTCCGGTGTTTAGTCAATGTCAACGTCACGTTTTCAGAAAATAAAAGTCATTTGTTATTAAATCCTGACAGCAATCAGCCGGTGACTTTAGCTCAAATGGTCTCTTATCAACATATTAGTGCTGATAGAATCAATGAATTGCTGGATCAGCCTGTGCCTCGTGAAATAGATATCGTGAAACTACATGGAGAAATTGCTAATTATTTGAACTACAATAGAATTGCTCATAAAATTTTTGCGGAACGAATCTTGAATCTCACTTACAATGGATGGACGTATTATTCAAATAAATCAGATGAAAAACCAGTAAGTGGAAGAGCCGTTATTGCGAGAATGTACAACTTCTACATACTTGACCCAACGATGAAAAGAGCAGCATTAAATGCTCAACTTTTTAAGGGAAAGGTAGGAATAGAGAAGATTCCAACAATTACAAATTTTGATTTTAGAAAACGCACTTGATACGGAAGAAGGAGAAGCAGAAACGACTCAAACGGTCCTGATGGTAAAAACTATCAATGAATATAATTATTGTGCAATGTTATCTGCTCTGTATAACTCTTCATTTAACATTATTATGCCTTCTTAGCTCAATCAATCTGTTTTTCCAATTTCTATGAAATCAATGGAGAGTCAATCATTACAAAACCTGATAACACCCCTGAATTGAATTATATTTTTCTATAAATCAGAATGCAATATTAAAACTATGAAAATCTTGTAATGAGAAAAAGTGGCATCGGAACACTAAACGCTAAACAAGACATCTGCACACAGAAAAAATGAGAAGACTGGTACTATCGATAGTATTCTGGTCAATAGCTGTTTTTAGTTTTCAACTTCTACCACTCAAATTAAGATATCTTTTAGTCTCTAAAAAATAATTTGAAATTTCTGGGTTATCTGTAGAAATCTACATGTCCGATACTATGCAAAAAAGTTCTTGAGCAATTTCAATTAGCAAATTCATTTCAGCTAAACAGGAGAAAAATTAACAGTAATTCAAAACGGATAAATCAACCACCAAATCTTCTGGGCGAATCAGCTTACGATCCGTTGGGAACTGAAGAGGCTGCAACGTCTGCGTTTTTTTTTCGGGGAGTCTCAATGCAGTGAGCGCAGATTGTTTGGCCACGAGATGAAATGAATCTTCTTCCCGAAAAAATAGAAAGTTTCGAACAATTTTCATGAAGGGAAAACTGCGTATTTTCAGATAACTTATTTTCAAAAAAGTCATAACCGAATTATAGGCACACACGAAACATATGAATTCAGTCTGTCGATCCTATTGCTCGTTTTCCAAGACTGTTTTCAGAAAATTTAAACCAATAACCGACGAAATCTGCACTTTGCATATTTCAAAAAAGTGACTAATCCATTGCCGTAGCCTGCTGCTCATTTTTGGTCAAAATCAATGAAGCAAACTTGACACGTCCTCCAATCAAAAAATTATGCCGATCTGATACGCCACTCCTTTTCCTGAAGACGTTGTGTCATTTTAACTTTCAACTTTCGTGTTTATTGAGTTTCAGAAATAAAACAACAAATGCCTGAAAGGAGATCTCGTGCTAAACTTTGTTGCATATCAATATTTCTCCCAACCTATTATTAACGTTTTGTTCTTGCCGGGGAGATTAGTTTCCGCCTCCTCGGAGTGCTATAGCACACGACCAATCCTTTTATACTCAAAGCTTCATTTCACTTTTCCTCTTACTGCGTTATCCAACCTCCTGACTTTGGTTTTATGACTCTTCCCTTTGGCTTTCAGAGGAAATTAACAGAGGTTATATGAGTTAGGACTAACTTCTCTGGAATTCCTTTCAATCGTCTAATGCATGTCGATGAAGCACTCCCTCTACTCTCTTGTTCTCTAGGTTCTCTATTTCATTTCCACCCGTCTTTTTGTCTGCCCTCTTCCATTCCTTTCTCATTCCTTTTTTGCATTTTCACGCGGCCGTTTTTTTTCCTTTTATTCAGCTAACCTTCATTAGTTTAGTCACTAAGGTTCAATATTTATCCGACATGTTTGAGTTAATTTCTTTTCTTTTGTTACCTGTTTACTTTATCAAGAATCATAAAGCCTTCAAATTTTGAATAAATTCTCCAGATTCAAAACAACTACCAACTCGATTCATAATGTCTCCTGAGAACTTGGGATTCCTGATAATGTGGATCCTCACATTCTTCGCTGTCACTTACGTCTTCAATTTTTTGATGGATGAAGATAAAGCCCGACGTGAGGCACTGAAGAAGACCAATCCATGGGAACCGGAACTTTGAGTCAACTGACTATCACTCATTATTTATAATTCTTACTTTTGGGCCAAATTTTTTCTGATATATCTACGGCGACCAGTTTTTTTTTCAAAATTTTCTGTGTTTTCATTTATCTGAATATGATTTTTATTCTAAATTCTTTAATAAACTTATTTGATCTGAATTCATATATGTCAAAAATGAAACGATAATTTCAAAAATGTAAAAAAAAAAAACAAAGCGGGCATAGAGATTCCTGTTTTGTGGTATTTCTCAGAAAGTGAATGCAGTTTTACAGAAAAAAAGCTTGAATAGAAGTTTTCACTGAAACAATCATGGCTTTTTTTCACTGCACAGAAAACATTTTCAGTTCACATTTTAGATTTGATTCATGGTAAGCATTGACATGGCCGGAAATTGAAGACCCGAGTTTTCATAATCATTTCGATAAAATGTTTTTGGTTTTTGACTGTTTTATATCTTCGCTAGATTGGCAAACCAATCAAAAATGACTTTTCAGCAGCTAATCAACTCACTTTCATCATCAGCCCCCTGCAAGAAAATTCTGATGCTAATCGGCTTTGTGAAAAAAAACTGACACAATAAAGATAGAGATGCGTGAGGTCAATAAAAAGACAAAAAAGTGAACAACAACTACTACATGATCTTACTCCAATCGAATTTAGCCCTCCGCTCTTTTCTTTTTACCCTGTCAACTTCTTCATCTTCAAATTTGTCTTCAACAAGATTCGAATAAATCTGACAGGATTGAAAAGGTTTTCCAGCGCTTTTTCAAAACTTTTTTTTACACCTGCATTCTCTTTCCGATTTGTCATGGTGCATTCAAGTCAACCCGTGTTTGGATTACGTTCTCAACGCTTTCCACGAAATGAAAAGAAATTGGAGGCCAATTTTTTCTGTGCAAGGAGAAGAAGGAGTAGAAGCCGATTTTGTTCGACTAAGCAAAAAAGAAATCGGGTTGATGCGAATGCGAGAACTACTCCAAGACTACTGGTTTTATAGGGTGCTCAGTGTGAGAAGTTCTGATTTTTCATCAGATACGCTTCCTTTTTTCTGCAGAAGTCAAGTTTTGAGATCGTTTTTGTTATATCTTTCGGTCGGATGACTTGTTGAATTTTTCTAGTTGAGTTAGTTTTTCTGATATTACAGCTGAATCATGTGTTTTAAGAACAACTGAAATTAGTCAACCTGCAGAAAATTTAGGAAATGCACTCGTCCAAAACTTTTTCTTATTTTTCATCGCAATAATGGATCCTCCGAAACCCTTGTCCCTACAGTTCACAAAATAAATTCACTGAATACTGAATGTTTGATTACCTTGATTACCAACTAAACTACAGTCTTAATTTTTCACTTTTGGGCGATAGAAAACTTATTCTACATCAAAAAACCACTTCAAAATATTCAAAATATTTTTTGATTTCTTATTGTCTATCTCTCATTTTATCCTGTTTCTGTCTCTTCTTTTCCAATGACGCCTGCGCTTAATAGTAAAATAATACGAAGAAGTTGACGAAATCCCATGAGAGGTGCCCTCCAGGCCGCCATATTTTTATCTCATATGTTGCTGAAGACACGTTTTTCTGACGACGAGGTCTTTGCCAGAAAACTTGTCGCTTTTGTCGCCCCGTGCCGGGAAGAGAGGAGGAGCCATTTGTTTTTCATGCGACCACTAATTTTTCAAACTGACATTGCTTTTTGGGATTTCAAAAATTGCGATCTTCTGATTAATGAACGACCGCGTATCCCTTTCATTTCCCTATTCGTCTAGACATTTGGATGAAATAGTATCCAAATTAATCTTATCTATGGAAATCTGAAAAACTGGAAAGGTTTCTGATATCAGCTGGCGAACCTGCTGTCTTACTATGTTCCATGGATAAATCAAACGTCACGTTTCAAAAATAGAATATCAAATCTGATGACATTTCAAATTTTTCTTTAACCGCCTAAAACCTTATAGAAGGATACGTGATTTGTTTCACCAAAAGCGTCTCATTTCTGATTTTTCTGGTGGAACCGAAGGTGCAGTTGTTCCCACTTGTGGTCCCGGTGGTGCCTGATCAGTTTTTGTGAGATGAGACATGCACCGAGAGACTTCACAGACAAAATAAGAACTGGACAAAAGAAGATGAAGAAGCGGCTAAGGAGGCAAGTAAGACAACGTCGAAGAAGACGAAGAAGCCACCAGCACCACGATGTCCGGATGGACCGAGATTTATGAGTGGTGTCGCTTTTTGTCGCCCCTAACGTCGACAAATAACACAGACACTTAGCCGCCCCATGCCCTCCCATTTTGCTCCCCATTCCGACACGACTGATTTTGGGGCTCAGACGGCAGTCGTTTTTTTTTCTTTTGCAACTTTGCGCAATTATAGTTGATTGCTTTGATTTTGTCAACAGCATCCTCCTAGGCATTCTTATCCGAACTTTTTGAAGTCGAAACTATGCGCACTCGCAGATCAACAGTGATATGCATCTCTGGTGGTTTTTCTCGACTTCAACGTTTCAAAAACGAGACCACTTCTCATATCTAATCTTCTTGGCTGTCATTTTATTGTAGTTTTTCAGTTTTTGGGCCTTTTTTCCGACAGATATCATTTTGTCAAGTAGGTCAATTGAGAAATCCTCAAGAACCCTTACATTCATAGTACAAGAAGACCCAATGTTTTGTTAGCGCATCAAAAATGCAACAATGGAAAGGGAAACAAAGTGTTAGGAAAAAATTGAGGAGTCTAATTATATTTTTAATAGAATTTTCTTCAGAGATGGCAATAACGTATCATCCAAACTTTTCAATTATTCAAAGCAGTTCTGAGAACTGGGGTTTTCACTAGAACTATATTGAAATTTGGGGGTACTGATCACCTCTGGCTCATAGCAGTGTTTCTATCACCCGATTTTCCTCAGACTAGCAAATGATTGCTCTGAAGCATGGTTCATTTGGAATCCACATTTGTGGTCTCATGGTGTTTCAAATTCTAGATCTCTCGATGATCTCATCTGAGCTCATATTTTTTTAACCAAAGTGATTTCTTGTGAGCTCGAAAACCTAAGCAGGATAAACATGCAGCACTGTCAGTTCAAAAACCATTCACTATTAATATAAGAGAATTTTTGTTGAGATGAATTGAACAGCTTGGCTCAAATTGCATTCGATCAGTCTGACTGTGACTTCAATGAGTTTTCGAAACTGACACATCTATTCGAAAACTGAAGCTAAAATTTTGAAACAAATCGTTCGTTACTACAACTATAAATACGTACGGACCATTTTTTTAAATGTAAGCCATCATTTGCCGATGAAACCCGAATCGTTCTACTATTTAGTCGCTAAATACTGTTAAAAATTGGAATTTTTCAGTTTTAGTGTTGATTGATTTTTTTTTCTGATGTACTGTTTGTTAACTCTGAAAAACCAGTGAATAGTATTGAAAACATCAAATTAGTCGATTCGGATTTTTGTATAGGAGACTAAATTTTGCATAACAGCTTATGGTATTCAATTGTTTTTTCTTACTAAATGTACGCAACGATTTTCCTTTCAATGTAAATTTATTTTGGCTTGTTTAGTCATGTTCTTCTCAAAACTTCCTGAATACGTCCAACCCACATATTGTCTCTTTTTGTTTCTTCTTCATTCTTTCTTAACTTTCAGCTGGTCCTCATTAGTTTTCGTTTTGTTTTTCCAAGCGTTCCAAGAGGGTCAAATCACTCATTTCCGCTTATTTGTATTGTTTTGCTCGTTCGTCTTCTTGACTTATCAGTCGAAAATCTTCCTATTTCTTTTCTATTGTTGCCTGTCCCTAACCAAAACTAACTCTTTCAAGTGAGGCGTCAACTCCATACTCGTAAATTACATTGCACATTCATCTTTGAAAAACAAGGAAAATGAAAAGGAAAAAAATGAGAAAAGAGAGAAAAAAGAAACAATCGTGTCTGACTGACTGCTCGATCAGATCCCTTCGTCATATCTGCCGTTAACATGTCAAAGCAATGTCTTCTGAGGAAAAAAAGAAAAAAAGACAAAGAAAAAATTTTCACATTTTTTTTTCATCCTACCGCTATTTTAATGTGGAGACATTTTTTAGAAGAGCTTTTGAAGCTACAAAAGTCTCCAAAGGAACGTTTTTTCTCCGTTTCTTCTGCAGTTCTTCTCACTTTTTCTCACTTTTTTAACAGCTTGAGCCTATCCTACAGCTTTGAGCCCAGTTTTGTGCGCGGATCAACTTTTAAACGCCATCTTTTCGCATTTATCTTTTTGAAAGTTTGCAAAAGGACGTCGCGACGTTTTTGACACGTCTCCTAACACAAGAAACGTTTGTTGTGTTTCCTCCTTTTCTTCTTCCTCCCCTCCTTTCCGTCATGCTCATCTTTGTGACAATAATTTGATCAGCAAAGAAAACCTCACACTATGACAGCCGGGGGGAATTCAAGATATAATTGACGAACTCTCAGTGTGTTCTAGGTGCATTCTGATTCTTGTTCTATGGTAAAGAGGAGGAATGAAGAAGATTGAGGGTGGAAGGAAACATCTTTTTCTCGTTCATCTTGTTCAAATGTTCAATAATCGCGTTAAATACTTGTCTTGGAGAGCATGATTGATCAGCTCTTTTTACTCTTTTCTATATGTTTCTTGTTTCTCATTTGCTACATGCGTTTTGGTTTTTACTTGCACATATTCATATACTTTGAAATGTGAAAAAAATTAGCCCTATTACTTCAACTTCAGAAAAACCTGAAAAATAATCTTTCTTGAAAACTTGACTTTGAGTTCTATTATTTAAGTTAAGAAAAGAACTAGAAAAAAATTTCGAACAAACTAAAATCAGGGTTTTGATGCGGATTAGTTTGTTGAAATTCGAAAATCATTTGCGCTTGTCTCAAATCTTCTAGAATGCGATCGAATTGTATTGAACTTCAACACCTGAGTCCTAAAATTTGAAAAAAAAACTTTTCTGTTCTTAGATAACCTTCTCAATAATTTAACTAAAAATTTTAATCAATTCCCAATTTTTTTTGATCTAGGTTAGATTGGAAGATTGGATCCCATTGTTTAGTTGAATTTTTTCCTGGAACAATAGTCGTGTTCATTTATTTGTATCAATTTTCAAAACTCAGCACTTTCAATTTTTGCATATTCAAGACGTTCATTTTCTCTCGTTTCTCACACTTCTCAGAAAATTATCATAATCCTTGTTCGAACATCAGCTTCTCATTTGGTCCTGAACTTTTTATTCTAATTTTCATCTTCGTTTTGGCATTGTTTCCGTTTTTTTTTATCATATTTACGATCTGTTTTTTTCAATCAGCTCTTATTTTCTGAAGAAAAGACTTGTTCTTGTTACAGAGTCCTAATAATCTTCATATCGCTTATGGTCCGCAAAACTGGATCTAGGGGTAAGTGCTACTCAAAAAAACTTGGTGACGAATTACATTTTTCCGAAATGTCGAACAACGAAAAAACAACAAAAAGTCCACATTCGGAAATTAATTTATCCATTTTTATCCCCTCTTGTTGCCTCAAATTTCCCCGTTTTCTAGTAACATCTTTGTTCTTTTTTCATCTTTATCCCTAGTTAAACGGTTTTTGTTTCGTCTGATGTTTTGATCCGAAAGGATGTGTCTTCCTCCCCCACTTTCGAGTCCCGTCAAGGAATCAAACGCTTTTGACCCTGAAGACTTAATGGTCTAATAGCGAACATTGGCCAAGTCCCAAGAAATAGGAAGAGGAGGGCGAGGAAGAATACTATGAGAATGTTGAGCTTAACTAAAGCGCCGCCTACTTATTTAAAGCAATAAGCTGTCGGAGGAGTGTGAGGCCTTGAAAAGAGTATTTTCCATTGTATTTTTATCCAATTTTTATCCAATTTCCTACCAATTTCTTATCCAATGCGCACCCAATTTGCTCACAAACAAAAACTGAGAATTGTTGCCGCCTGGTGCTCATCATTTTTATCCTTCATAAATATAGGGATCCAGAAACAGGCGGTCGCCTCGACACAAACACACAGAATGCAATTGTGGTTGTGCTTGAGTACTAATTCATTTATCTTGAAAACAACATATCTGAGCACCGGGTACCCAGTGGAAGCAAAAAAAGAAAAGAAAACTGAGGAGGAAAAAAAGATGGCGTGGTTCAGCTCTATAACTGAGATAGATGAATTGCATTTATTAATAATAAAAAGACCGCTTGAGACCAACATCTCTCAGTGTTTCTTTTTCATTCAGCGCTGATTTAATTTTTCTAGCATTTACAGTATTCGAGTTGCTCCTCGTGTTGCCGTCAACTAATACCATCAGCAAGATCGACGAGACAACCACGTGTGGAGTGTAGTAGAAAAACACCAAACACGGCATGGGCTCAACAGGAGCATCCGCCACCTATCATGCATATGGTGATCTTATTCGCACACCATCAATTCATCCGCTTATCAGGTAACACCAAAACTCCTATTCCAAAATAACCAGTTCCAAATGATTTGATTGAAAACTTAGCATTGGATCTTACAGTTTTCACTAACCAAAAATCAAAGGCAATGTGAACTTAGGTTATCATAAGTTCGTTTTAGCTAAATAGATGTTTCAATGAACTCTGATTTTTAGAACCGACACAAAAAATCTGACTTTATAGTTCACCGATTCAGTTTCGAAAAATCCCAATTGCTTATCTCATAAAATGTTTCCCAGTTTGTTCTAAACAGCTACGAAATACCTTCCCTCTCTCAAAACCAGCTTCAAAAATTTGTTTTTTGCATGCTTCCTTCCTTTGAAACCGATCTCACATATAGTTCCAGGAGCTGTTCCATCAAGCAGAACAATTTGTGCAACAAGAGAAGCCGACCGATTTCTGACAAGGATTTCGACGATGAAAAAAGTGGTGGGTCCTTTTTTAGTACGATTTGAACTATCAATAGAGTGCAGCAAAGTGTGAAATAAAACGACACCACCCTCGCTGTAATTCTGGGGTTTGGTGGAGCACACCAAGTTGCTCTTTCTGTCTGATCTTGGTTAGTATACTATACTGATGTCGGCTGTACCAGCAAAACAAACTTTATTACTTCAATTTCAAAGTTTATTGGAATCAGTCAGTGAGTTATGGGTGCAAGAACGTCAACAGTGAAAATAGAACGGGTGGTAATTGGTAATGCTAATGAAATTAGAAAATTAACAGCACAACAATAAAATGAACTTTTGGTACTCACAGAGCTTTGAAGCCTTGTTTCCTTTTCTCTTTCCGTATTTTGTTTCTAATTCTCATGACGTTTTTCTTTCTCCTTTCTTAACCTAAATGTTTTTGAACTCAAAACAATTCAATCCAATATTCAAGGAACAATTGTTTGCTTTAAGACCAACCTTCTTCGCCGTTCGTTTTTTATGTCATCACTCTCCCAATTGAGGGTGGTGTCACCGATATTGTTCTCCCTCCAATGTTCGTCAATCATATTTTGCCCATGTCGCCTCCACCTCTTGTTTCCTTTCAACACCACTCGTCGTGTTTTCCAACCTTGAGCCGTTTTTTACAGCATTGTCGTGGTCGGCTGGTCCCGACAAAAAAGACATGATAGTAGTTAGTGGTCTTTGTTGATTTCATCATTTTTTCAGTAATTTCTTGTTAGTAAATTCTTAGTTTGTTTAAAGTGTTCATTACGTTTATGACACGGGAAATCAGTATGCTCTTGCTGCCTAGATATTCTAAAACATTGAACACCTCATTTCTTTAAATACCCACTTTTTTCAATTTTTTAAAAGATATATGGGTTACGGTAGGTGTTTGAGAAGTTCGTTTCATACGGAATTTTCGTTGATCGCCTTCATGTTTTGGAATGCCTCATAGAACTAGACACTGATTACATTTAGTCAAAAAAGTTTTGCAGAACTTTCTCAAATGAGACTTGTCTGAATTAATTTTTGAATTTTCTCATTGTTTTGAATTTCGATCTTTGCACTCAACTTTTGGAACTCCTGATCTTCCTGTATCTTCGTCTAACTGATTAACTGATTCAATTCCTGTACCAGTCGTTTCCTTTTTCTTGTTACCCTGTCCCTAGCCGTCAAACCAATTAGAAGTCTGAGCGCTTAATTTTTATTGTTGTTTATTGCCGTCAAAACATCATGCCACGCAAGAAGACAAAACAACTGAACAGAACCAAAGAAAATGAAAAAAAAGGAGAAGAAGTCAAGGCCCAAGTTGCAGCGTGCAACAAGCGGTCCTAGCCGACATCGCGTGTCATCATAGTCGTTTAATCCCCCTTGTTCCCAACTTATACCCCTTTAATCAATTCGACAGCGGACATTTCTGGGGTTTGCCTTTTGCCCCTCTTCTCAACTGAAGTCTACTCAACTCAATCCAGACGTTTCGTTTATCTTTTCTTTCTTCTTCGGCTCATTTCACATCATATGTTTCTTCTTTTTCATCTTCTAGTACGCGAATCTCTGCTAACGATGGTCAAGTAACTCTGCCGCCTTGTTAATTGCGACGTTCCCTCCCCGGATCTACCATAAAATCCTGTCGTCAACGTCGTCAAAATATGTGGGCGCCGCCGAAGGATCGCAGTAGGACGACGACGGACATATGCGATTTACGAGGTGCAGATGCGGTGCTGGCTCAGCATGCGCATCATGTGTGCTCGTCGACGCTTTTCGTAAACGCCTCACCCAGCTCATCCTACCATCGGATTGTGCCGAACCAAGCTCACATCCTGTCGGCCAGGTACAGTCGTCATCAACCACGACGGGCTCATTATTCACTATCACCGAAGCTGTCACAAGGATCGTATCGTTCGTCGGCAGCATTTTCATACAGCAACAGTTCGATAGGAAACGAGTCAAGGAAGCCGAACCGGCTGATGATTAGAGGAGGTATGTAGGAGGGAAAGAGAAGAAAATAGAGTTTGGAAGTGTTTCCCACAGTTTGCAAATCTTGAGTCCTCCCACTTTTCACTTCCTTGCATTTATTCCGATTTTTGACCTCTCATTATTCAAACTACATGAATCATTAGCATATTCATCCTCCCTAGATTTTCAACTTTGTTAATTCATCTTGTCCTGATTTCTGAGATCAAGAGACTCTCAAATAATGATCTGAAACCGGGTTTTGTTTTTATCCTATTTCCTTTTATCAAAGTTACCATCTCCCAGACACCAGTGTCACATAAAGCCCTATAAAACACACATAGTGATTGAACCGAAATGTCTATTCTCCTAATTACTTGTCATTCTTCACCCTCCATGGAACACAATCAGACCACTAAATCGCATACTTGTTTGGCTTAGTTTTATTGAATGTGTCATTTGATGGACCCCCGTACATGTTTTGTGTCAAAGAGTGGAACTTAAGAGATAGAAGGAGGGAGGGGGGTTTGGAAATAAAACTAAGTTGGGAATAATGTGCATTGATGTTCAAAATCTCTTGAAAAATTCATTGGTTCATTGCCAGTTCACTTTTCTAGGGGGAAAAGAGGGACTTCCTAGGGGTTGAGCAAGTGTTGAACTTTGAAGTTTACCTTTTTTGCTGTTTGGTTAATATTGACTTTTTCGCATATTTTTTTTTCTGGATTAATGTACTGAATTGTTCTTGGGGAACGGAAAATTATTGAAGTTGGAGATCATTTCAAATCGGTAGTAAAAGGCTTTTGCCAGATGGAGAACACATAAAACATAGGATTCAAAATTTAATTTGAAGGCATTTTTCAAATGAATCGGTTTTCAACTTCAAGAAATAAGCACAAGGACCAGAACCTACAAAAGTTTTTGGCTAGAGAGAAAACAACAGAAAAATCAAAATTTTTTCGAATGATCCACGAAAGAGCTCTGATAAACGTAAATCAAATTCTAATCAATGAGCTCAATTGTTTCATTCAGTCTTAAAGTATTACCTCCTTTTTTCAACCTCAACCCCTGAAAAATGTTTTCTAACTGTTTTCAGTTTTTCTAGTTTTCAAAAATAATTTCTCCTTACTCAACTTCATGATCACTTCATGATATATTCTTATGTCATGTGTTTTCTATGTTAGCTGTCAGTTACTTTAAATTTATAGTGATAGATGCAGAAAACATTCCCCATCATCATCGAACACCATTCCTCTTCACTCCTATTTACTCATTTATTATATGTTAATTTATACATTCTGAAAGAGACTGAGAACAGAGTTGTTTAGCATCTTAGGTTATGAAAAAGACAACTTTGGAACATCATGTTTAGGGTAAAACGTGATTATCTAGACTTTCATAAGTAGGGATTTTTGATCTATTTTTGATTTTTCCTAAATCCAACTTCTCTCTATTTTTTCTAATTTCAATGTCAACTCGCAATTTTCCAAGGTGCCTCTCGATGTGCATATCATTATTGTTGGAATACCAAAAGCATGTACATAGTATAAAGAAGGAAGCAATGAGAAGACAAGATTGAGTCTCCCCATTCCGTGGCGCTCAAATTATGGTATATGGCCGCAGTCACCTGGATCAGCTTTATGATAGTCAAGGTATAGACTCATGTTTACGAGATGTGGAAATGACTTTTCTCCACATCATTCGTCTTCTTGTTTTTTGGACTTACTTTTTTACCTCATACCTTCATCAAGTCAGATACCAACATTCATTCCTATTCTAGACAACCTAGATACTAACTGAAAGAATATTCAGAAAAAATGACTGCGGAAATTGAGACCTTGTCTTTGGAAGTGTCAGGTACAGTAAACTTGATTTTTCACAAAAATAGTGGATGAGAACCTTTAAGAGAGAATTTCTGGTAGAGTCGATATCACTGGGGCACACATGTATGAAACGAATGGCAGAGCTTAGATATTATGTGTGGTGGTTACCCTCACCCCTCTTATGAAAAAACACAACTTTAATTTTGGCCCCGCCCCCTTCCAGATTTACAGCAGACCGTCAAAGTTGAAAAGCCAAAATTTTTAGTTTTTTAGATAGAGTCGAAAACTTTTCAGAAATGAATTCCCCATATGTTTTTGAACTTTTTTCATGTTGACATCAAAATTCCTACTCGACTGCATCACACCAAAAAATGAGTTTTTAATTTTTTTCTTCAGTTTTTCCCGTTTCCCCGAAAATTTTATTACTAGTGACGGAAAATTAAATTGCGGAAAAAACTATCTCATGGTACTGGTCATCGATTAATAATAGTGTTTCAAGGAAATTTTTGGACCCCCGGGGGTTTTTGAGCCAAAATATGCTGATTTTTGGCACTTTTTCATGGGGTCCCCCCTGTTGAAAAAAATCGAAAGTCTGGGATTTGGCTCAAATTTTTTTTTCAGAGCGTCCT